>PISX010006210.1:0-99630 GCA_004024625.1 Mellivora capensis
TTGGGGGGAGAAGCAGGCTCCCCGCTAAGCAGAGAGCCCGATACGGGGTTCTATCCCAGGACCCTGAGATCATGACCTGAGCCAAAGGCAGAGGCTTAACCCACTGAGCCTCCCAGGCACCCCTTAAATTTCTTTTTTTAAAAAAGATTGCTCTAGGGACGCCTGGGTGGCTCGGTTGGTTGGGCGGCTGCCTTCGGCTCAGGTCATGATCCCACCGTCCTGGGATCGAGTCCCACATCGGGCTCCTTGCTTGGCAGGGAGTCTGCTTCTCCCTCTGCCTGCCACTCTGTCTGCCTGTGCTCACGTTCTCTCTCTCCCTCTCTCTCTGACAAATAAATAAATTTAAAAAAAATTTATATAAAAAAAAAAAGATTGTTCTATGGCTGCCTTCGGCTCAGGTCATGATCCCAGCGTCCTGGGATCGAGTCCCACATCGGGCTCCTTGCTCGGCAGGGAGCCTGCTTCTCCCTCTGCCTCTGCCTGCCACTCTGTCTGCCTGTGCTCACTCTCTCTCTCTCCCTGTCTCTCTGACAAATAAATAAAAAAAATTTTTATTAAAAAAGATTAGTCTATATTAAAAAAAAAATTGTTCTATATGAGAGAGAGGAAGTGTGGGGGGAAGGGGCAGAGGGAGAGTCCCCATCAGACTCTCATGGAGTCCCAGCATGGGGCTCAGTCTCATGACCTGAGCCAAAACGAAGAGTTGGACGCCTAACCGACTGAGCCCCTAGGCACCCCTCTTTTTAAGTTTCTTATTTAGTTGCCAATATTTACAATAAAACCAGACACTGCCCCCACCCCACCCTGATCTAGATGGCCAGGCTTCCTGGTACATGGGACTCACGTCACAGTTTTGTCTCCCCGGAAGGCCAGCAGGGCCCATGGCTGCCCTTCCTGCCCAGTGTCTCCCCGTGACTCATGTGATAGGAGCTCTTCTCCCTGGGGAACTGGGAAGAGCTTCAGTGACTCTGACCCTGGCTCACTGAAGTGCCCTCAGGGCCCCACTGTCAGGCAGCCCCGAGAGCTCTTGTCCCTCCTGCTGCATCAGTGATGTCTTGCCTGCTGTCCTTCCTCCCCCTCCCGGCACGGGAGGTCCTTGGCTTCAGGAACCGTTACTGCCATCTGAGTGCCTGTGGGTGCTTTGCGCCAGCCTGGCTATTGCCCTGCTGCCCATGATCTCCATTTCATAGATGGGCACACTGAGGCTTTGTGAGGTTGGCATGTTTCCAAAGGGAAAGCTTTCCCTTTCCAGCTGTCCTACTCCATGGGCAGCTTCTTTCTTATGGAACCTGCCCTTCTCTGGACTTCTTTTATTTTATTTATTTATCAGAGAGAGAGAGAGATAGGGAGAGCACAAGATGGGAGGAGAGAGAGCAGCAGGCTCCCCGCTGAGTTGGGAGGCCAATGTGGGGCTCAATCCTAGGACCCCGAGATCATGACCTGAGCCAAAGACAGATGCTTCACCGACAGAGGTGCCCCCCCACCTCGCCCCCAATGCCCTTGGACTTCTTTTCACGTTTGTGGCACAGTGGCTTGGCTGGCGAGTACTTCAAGGTTATGGGAAGGGCCAGCCTGTGTGCCCCCTGAATTTGGGATTGGGGGCTTCGGGGTGCATGTAACCTTGCTGGACCGTGGCCTTTGATGAGCTATTGCTGGGGTGTGTGTGTGATGCTGTCGGCCCTGTGGAGACCTCTCGCTGTTGTGTTGGCAGGTTCGGCGTGGTCTGTGGACACATGTATGGCGGAACGATTTCAGCAGATGTGCCAAAGAGATTCTTTAGTCATACTCTGACTCAGGTGCTAACTCACAAGCCTGTGCTGAGAGGTGGGTTCCTGGACCCCCCTTGTTTGCCTCCCTCATGGGAGCGTGGACCCTGAATGTTAGCGCTGAGATCGCCTAGGACTCAAGGGCACGTGTGTGTCAAATATCCTTTCATTTGAAAGTTACACGTTCTCATAAAGAAAATTCAGAATTGACAGAGTATGGGGAGGAGAACTGTCATCCATGTCATCGTCAAGACAAATATATTTAAGGTGAAAACTTGCTTGTGGCCTTTTCTCAATAGATTCTGAGTATCTAGTTACCAGAGTGGATTCCTAGATTCTTCTATGATAAATCCTCTATCATATAAGCACTGATGTGGGTTTTAGGGACCCTGACCCCTGTGCAGTTGAAAATCTGCCTGTAGCATGCATTTATTTATTTGTTTGTTTGTCGGAGAGAGAGCACAAGCAGGCAGAGAGAGAAGCAGGCTCCCTGCTGGACAAGGAGCCCAATGTGGGACTCGATCCCAGAACCCTGGGATCATGACCTGAGCCGAAGGCAGAGCCTTAACCCACTGAGCCACCCAGGTGCCCCTAGCTTTAGACTTTCCCAGACATAAGTACTAACAGCCTTCCTGGTGAGAACCACTTGATTAATACATATTTTGTATGTGACGTGTGCTGTGTACTGTGTTCTTACATTAATGTAAGTTGGAGCAAAGGAAGTAACGTTCAGACACGATAAGGAAGAGAACACATTGTCAACTGTACCGTATTAAGAAAAAGCGGCATGGGGCGCCTGGGTGGCTCAGTGGGTTAAAGCCTCTGCCTTCGGCTCAGGTCATGATCCCAGGGTCCTGGGATCGAGCCCTGCATTGAGCTCTCTGCTCAGTAGGGAGCCTGCTTCCTCCTCTTTCTCTGCCTGCCTCCCTGTCTCCTGGTGATCTCTGCCTGTCAAATAAATTAAAAATAAGACAAGAAAAAGCGGCTCGCGAGTAGTCCCACGCATCTCAAGTCCGTCTTGTTCACGGGGTCAGCGGTAGTTACAGGCTCTTTCCAGAAGTGGTCGATGCCATGTCATGAGCCCACGAGTGTCCTTGGGGTGATGTCACCATCTGTTCAGTGATGGTGTTTGCAAGTGCTCAGGTCCCTGGGGAGACTGGAATGAACAGCGTGCCCGCTGAGCTAACTCTGTGTGTGGCACAGTGTCCCGGGCAGGGTCGTCAGGTAGCATGAGGGAAGCTTCTGGTACTCGCCATGGTGCACTCTGGCCTGCTCCAGCCAGACACCCTCCCAGCAGCGTCCTTGCTGATGGCTTAGCCACCGTTAGAGCTGAGAAGAACGAAGTTCAACAATTGACGGGTTAGAAAATACAGCAGATGTGGTAAGGGGTTAGTTAGCAACATAGAACTGGGCCAAAGACACACCTGATAGCAGAAAACGGTTCACAAATGATTGCTAATGATTGAAGAAATGCAAATT
Organism: Mellivora capensis; assembly: GCA_004024625.1. Taxonomy (NCBI): domain Eukaryota; kingdom Metazoa; phylum Chordata; class Mammalia; order Carnivora; family Mustelidae; genus Mellivora; species Mellivora capensis. Next base: position 3,246 of record PISX010006210.1, read on the forward strand.
AAGATAGCTTTTCGTGATGACTGAGTGACCTTTTTGTCTGTTTTTACTCCTGCGAAGTTTCTGATGCTGTTCGCATGCAGAGAGAGTGGAGCTTTGCGAAGACACACCCTCTGCTCACCGGTCTGTACCGCAGGGTGGGTGACGTGCTCCTGGGCTGGCGGCAGCGGCCACAGGGCCCCGGGGCTCCCGTCCAGGGAGGGTGAGGCCTGCAGGCTCCACAGCCCACAGTTGCTCCTGCCTAGACCCCTGGGGGCCCAGAGCCTGGACTTGTCACGTGGGCAGAACACCTTCTCCTTGAAAGGTGACCCACATGGACCCTGAGGGTAGAGGCAGGCGCGGCCCTGGAAGTGGGGTGGGGGGTGAGGCCTGGCTGCCCGAGGAGCGGCTTGTTTCCACAGCGGAGCTGGGGACCTTCTGTTGCAGCTCTTCGCCATACTCTGCCCCGAGGAGCTGCTTGGCCACTTCCAGGAGGTTCTGGAAACACACGAGGTGAACTGGCGGCACGTGCTCTCCTGTGTGTCTACACTGGTGATCTGCCTGCCCGAGGCGCAGCAACTGGTTAAAGGTGCCCTTGGCTGGGAGCCCCCTGCGCGGGTGTGTGGGTCCCGCTATTGGTGGCTGAGCCCGTGGGTGGAGGTGGCTGCTCGCTGCTCTGCTCCCTGTGCGAAGGGCGCCCTGGGTCTTCTCGTCCATGCCCTCCATCTGCCTCCTGTGCAGCTACGTGCCGTTGGTGTTGGGTTGCTCCGGGCCCTCATGACCTAGTCTCTTGCACTTGGCGCTGGGCGTGCACACGCTCCCACCCACTGTGTCCTGCCCCCAGCAGCACGCAAGTCCCTGTCTGCCAGCTCTCATGGGTCCTTCCCTCCTAGACTGGGTGGCCCGACTGCTGGCCCGTGCGTTTGAGAGCTGCGACCTGGACAGCATGATCACCGCGTTCCTGGTGGCACGTCAGGCTGCGCTGGAGGGCCCCTCTGTGTTCCCGTCCTACCCAGGCTGGTTCCAGGTGAGACCCCCACCTCTGGCGGTACGTGCTTACGGCTGGGCCCCCGGCTCGCCGTCACGGGGACACTCGTGTTCAGTGGTCAGGTCTGTTCTGCCCGCCTCCCCAGGGGCCCCATGCTGCCCTGTCCAGGGGCTGGCCTTCCCGTCGTGGCCGCTGCGCCTGCCGGACCGGGTCCCCAGGTCGGGGCGCCGTTGGGAAAACATGAAGACATTTGTGGCGGGTCTGCGCCACGTGTGTCCTCATTGGCCCTCCCCTCGGTGGACGCTGCCCCAGTTTCTCGCCCCGTCCATGCCACAGTGCCCAGACCTGCTGGGGCTGCTGCTGTGGGGGTGTCTATCCACACATCTACTTTGAAGGTTGGGAGAGCGTCAGTCTGGTGGGTAGAGAGCCATCCGAGTCCTTGTAGAGGTTTGGGGCTTGCCTGGTGGCTGCTTGTGGGGAGCCCACGCTCCCCAGCTCTGAGGGCGGCTGCACCGGCCGAAGCTGCCTCAGCCCAGCCTCTGCCCGCCTGTTGGGGAGGATGGGCGGGCACGGTGTTCGCTCTCATCTCCTCACCCCTGTGTTCCCAGCATGAACTGCTCGCCCAGAGGCATCCGCTGGACACACAGGGGCTCCTGCTGGACGCGCAGGGGCTCTGGACGTGTCCTCAGCCAGGGCTCCCTCGCTGGTCCTCAGAGCCGGCCTGTGTCAGCATGTGGTTTCTTTCCCCAAGACCTGTGTCCAGGTCATTCAGTCCAACCAGGTGTCTCTGGGCCTGGGATTTGCTGAGTTTTTGGGCGACGTATGGACAAGAATGCTTCGCGCATGTTGGGTCGATGGTGGGGTGTTGTGGGTTTCTCTTTACTTCTACCTTTTCAGTTTTATTGAGATACAGTTTATAGAAAATGGCCGCAATTTAAGTGAAAGGTTGGGTGAGTTTGACACATGTTGACATGTTTATGTGTATGTTCAGTGTTTGGAGATCTCTTTTAATCTTTATTTTGAGAATGTTAATGTAAAAAGGCCAACGTGATGACTTTGAATTTGAGCCCTTTGGGGTCCTGAATCCCATTTCTCAGCTCACCTCAGGGTCCTTGTAACTGTCATTTTCTTGGAGTGACAGCGCGCGCCGCCGCAGCCGCACATCTGGGGACGTGTCTGCCCTCTGGTGCTTCCTGTAGATACTTCACAGACACGGCTCTCCTCTGGCGGCTTGTTTCTCATCCTGTTTCCGGGGTGTCCTGAGGCTCACTCTTGACGGAGTGTGTGTGGCCAAGGGTCCCTAACCCCTCGGTGTAGACAGATGAGACGGAGGGAAATGGTGCCCCTTGTACGTTGGTGGGAGCTGAATGGTGATGTGGGGTTGCTCCTCTTTACATCTGGTGGCTTTCTTTTTTTTTCTTCAGTTCTTATTTTCTTTTTTTAAGATTTTATTCATTTATTTAACCAAGAGATCACAAGCAGACAGAGGGAGAGAGAGAAGCAGGCTCCCCGCTGAGCAGAGAGCCCGATGCACGGCTTGATCCCAAGACCCTGAGACCATGACCTGAGCTGAAGGCAGAGGCTTAACCCACTGAGCCCCCCAGGTGCCCCTCTTTAATCCATTTTGAATTTGTTTTTGTGTGTGATGTAAGAAAGGGGACCAGGTTCGTTCTGCTTGCGGCTGTCCAGTTCTCCCAACATCTTTGTTGAAGAGACTGTCTTTTCTCCGTTGGATCATCTTTCCTGCTCTGTTGTGGATTACTTGACCAGAGTTGTGGGTTCATTTCTGCGTTTTCTGTTCTGTTCTTTTGATCTATGTGTCTCTTTTTGTGCAAGTAACATAATGTCTTGATCACTACAGCTTTATAAGATTTCTGAAGTTTGTTTTATTATTATTTTTTTAAATTTTTAAGTAATTTCTATACCCAACATGGGGCTTCAACCTACAACCCCAAGATCAGGAGTCCTGTGCTCTGCCAGCCAGGTACCCCATGATCACCAGAAGTCCAGAATTAGGAGGCCCCCAGCTTTGCTCTTTTTTTTCCCCCAAGGTTGCTTTGGCTGTTTGGGGTCTTTTGTCAGTCCATAGGAATTTTAGGATTGTTTGTTCTACTGTGAAGAATGGTGTTGGTATTTTGGTAGGGTTTGCAGTAAATTTATGGATTGCTGGGGTACTTGGGTGGCTCAGTCATTGAGCGTCTGCCTTCGGCTCAGGTCATGGTCCCAGGGTCCTGGGATCGAGTCCTGTGTCAGGCTTCTTGTTCAGCAGGAAGCCTGCTCCCTCTCTCACTCCTGCTTGTGTTCCCTCTCTCGCTGTGTCTCTCTCTGCCAAATAAATAAATCTAAAAAAACACACACAAAAAAATGTTTGGTAGAATTCATCTGGCCTGGAATTCTGTTTGTTGGGAGTTTATTAATGACTGAATTTCTTTGCTGGGAATCGATCTCTTCAAATTTTCTATTTCTTCTTTTTTTTTAAAAAATAATTTCTTTTTTAATTTATTTATTTCTCAGAGAGAGGGAGAGAGAGCGAGCGAGCACAGGCAGACAGGGTGGCAGGCAGAGGCAGAGGGAGAAGCAGGCTCCCTGCTGAACAAGGAGCCCGATGTGGGACTCGATCCCAGGACGCCGGGATCACGACCCGAGCAGAAGGCAGTTGCTTAACCAACTGAGCCACCCAGGCGCCCAAGTTTTCTATTTCTTCTGTTTCAGTTTTGGGAGGTTATATGTTTCTAGGTGTTTATCCATTTCTTCCAGATTGTCCAGTTTGTTGGTTTATAGTTTTTTGTCATGATGTCTTAGAATTGTCCCTATTTCTGTGGTATTGGTTGTTACTTCTCTCTCATTTGTGATTTTTGTTTATTGAAGTCCTTTCCCTTTTTTTCTTGATAAGTCTGACTAGCGATTCCTCACTTTTATAGCTTTTTTTTCTAAGAACCAGCTCCTGATTTCATTGATCTGTTATATTCCTTTTTTTTTTTTTTTCTTTTTTTTTTTGGTTTTAGCTTCTGCATTATTTCTGCTCTCATCTTTATTATTTCCTTCCTTGTACTGGTCTTAGGTTTTGTTTTGTTCCTTTTCCAGCTCCTTTAGGTGTAGGGTTAGGTCGTGTACTTGAGATTTTCCTCACCTCATGAGGGGGCCTGAATTGCTATAAACTTCTCTCTTAGAACTGCTTTTCCGCATCCCAAAGGTTTTGGACTGTTTGTGTCCATCTTCATTTGTGTCCATGTACTTTTTTTGTCTTTGACTTCTTGGTTGACCCATTCATTTTTAGTAGCATGTGGAACCTCCATGTGTTTGTGGTTTGTCCAGATTTTTTCCTGTGGCCGACGCCTGGCTTTATAATGTTGTGGGGTTTCTTCTGTCTTTAGGTCGCTTTCTGGAGCATTTGGGATGATTTGAGTTACCTAGTAGTGTCTGTGGGACAAGGCGAGCCTGGGGTCCTCCTGGGCTTCTTGTGTCGGCACCACTCTCCTGTTCATAAGATTTCTGACCCAATTCTGGCATTTTGATGGAGGTGCTGCAGGCCTGCACACACAGTGGCAGAGTTGTGGGGAGCTGGGCCACGGCAGGACTTCGTGTGGCTGGGAGTTCGGTTCTCGGCAGAGGCTCCTCGCGGTGTCCGTTCTGGAATGCCCAGGGGCCCTCAGTTCCCGCAAGGGCCCACTTATGTCTCTGAGAGCTGGGCACTTTCAGGGGCGCCGGGGGCTGCCCTTCTTGGCCCCCTCCCTTGCAGTGACCTTGTCCTCACAGAAGAGTCTGGGAGTTAGCATGGTTCGGAAGTGGCTTCGTCGTGTTTATTTGCTGAGGAGACACCCTCGGGAGGGCAGCTAGTACACTGTACTTCTGAGGGTCACCGGGAGCGCAGTTACTGTTCCCTGAGGAATGGGGTTTTCATCTTTGCTCTAAGTGTTCAGCCCGTCTTCCCAGCCAGGCAGAGCCGTGCACGGTGGGGTTGCTTGGGCCTGCGTGGCTGTTGGCCTTTGGGTGCAGCCGAGCCTGTGTCTGTCGCCACTGCCGTGTCCCTGCGTGGGTGGTGTGGCCCCTCATGGAGCCAGCTGCTTGACCCTCACCCCTCCTCTCCCTCCAGGCCTCCTTTGGGAACACGAGGGGCTTCCACAGCGGCAGCAAGAAGACACTGGTCTTTCTCTTCAAGTTCCTGTCGGACCTCGTGCCCTTTGAGGCGCCCCGGTACCTGCAGGTGAGCAGTGGCCCACGCTCCCAGGCGTCTCCCCGCTGGCCCCGCCACGGGCCTCCCCACCGGGGATGTGCTTGTGCTCTTGGCCGCAGGCGCCACGTGGGTGCTACTGACATGCTCAGGGACTGGCGCCTTGTCTGTCCCTAGGAGGCTGTCAGTGACAGCACACGGTCCCTCACAAGGGCGGGGACGTCTGTGCTGGCTCAGAAGGCAACTGCTTGGTGGGGGGACGTTGTCGCGGATGCAACGCTATAGGCCCCTGTTTGGTTTTTGAATGATGTATTATTTGTTTGTTTATTTTTTAGGTAGTTTCAGGTTTTTATTTAAATTCCAGTTAGATGGGACGCCTGGGTGGCTCAGTTGGTTGGGCAGCTGCCTTCAGCTCAGGTCATGATCCCAGCGTCCTGGGATCGAGTCCCACCCACATCAGGCTCCTTGCTCAGCAGGGAGCCTGCTTCTCCCTCTGCCTCCGTCTGCCAGTGCTCTCTCTCTCTCTCTCTCTCTCTCTCCTCTCTGACAAATAAATAAATAAAATCTTAAAAAAAAATAAATTTCAGTTAGTTAACATATAAAATAATCTATTTTTCTATTGAAGAAGAACTAGGATATACCCCAAAGTGCACCTGGCTATTGCTTCCAGAGGTGGAAGACCTTACACCCTCAGATAGAGTTTGCATTTTTAACTATTTTTTTTAAGATTATATTTATTTGTTTGACAGAGAGAGATCACGAGTAGGCAGAGAGAGAGGAGGAAGTTATAATCAGATAACTCTGCCCAGCATTGTTTGAAGGGTAGGGCACTAGAAATTGATTCTTAATTCTTCTTGTAATTCAGAAATTTCCATGACATTCCAAAGAATACATGTGACCTAAGGGACCAGAAATCCTATAGAACGTACCATGACCTAGTGAAAGCTCAGGACTCCCAGCCTGCCTTGAGGGCTCGACGCCTCTCTTCCTGGGGCTGGGGCACCCCTGTGTTTGCGCTGCAGGGGAGAGACTGGGAGGAGTGCCAGGCTGCGGAGGGTGAGGGCCAGCTCTGTGCGGGGACCCTGCCGCACGCTCTCCCCGGCCAGGCCCGTGTGGGAAGGAGAGGCCACAGCCGCATGTAGAGACAGACCCCCCGCCGGGGTTCTGTCTGTCCCAGCTCTGGCGGGAGCCCCCTGGAGTCCGTGGCTCGGTCATCCTCTGAGTTTGCAGCTGTTGGTGTGAGTTCAGGCAGTGGCGGCGAGCAGTTGCTGCTGCCCCAGCAAGTAACCCCTTGCTCGTGGGCTGTGGGGCCCTGCTCTGCTGTCCGCCCGCAGGCACACATTCTCCACCCACCGCTGGTGCCGAGCAAGTACCGCTCCCTCCTCACGGACTACATCGCGCTGGCCAAGACGCGCCTGGCTGACCTGAAGGTGAGCGGTGGCCTCCCCTCCCTGCAGCGGCCGCTCCTCCGCCTGTCCCTTCAGAGGCCTGGGCCTCATGTTCCCGCCGTGTCCCCTCTGCAGGTTTCAGTGGAGAACATGGGCCTCTACGAGGATCTGTCTTCAGCCAGGGACATCGTAGAGGTAAGGTCACCTCGGTTCTGCTGCCGCCTGTGGCCTCTGGCCTGTGCTCACCCAGTGCAGTCTGATTTCCTGGGACTCAGGAGTGGAGCACTTGGGCCTTTTCCGGCCTCTGTAGCTGGAGGGCGGGGTAAGTTACTGTGTGCAGGAGGCTCGGTCTGTCTTTTAGATCTTCGTTCACGTGGGTTTGCATTGAAGAGGTCTTTAAAACGGGGTAGGAGGAAGCTCTGTGTTTTTAAGAATTGCAGGAAAAAGTGTTCACTGTATTTACATAAAGCAAATGTCAGATGGCTGTTTGGGGTGTGTGTGTTATCTTGAGATTCACTTACTCAGGGACGGCTGGGTGACTCAGTCAGTGGCGTGTCTGCCTTCGGCTCAGGTCATGATCCCAGGCTCCTGGGATGGAGCCCCTCATTGGGCTCCCTGCATGGCCAGGAGTCTGCTTCTCCCTCTGCCCCTCCCCCTGCTCATTCTCTCTCTCTCTCTGATAAATAAATAAGTGAAATCTTTAAAAAACAACAAAAAAAGGGACGCCTGGGTGACTCAGCTGGTTGAGCAGCTGCCTTCGGCTCAGGTCATGATCCCAGCGTCCTGGGATCAAGTCCCACATCGGGCTCCTTGCTCGGCGGGGAGCCTGCTTCTCCCTCTGCCTCTGCCTGCCACTCTGTCTGCCTGTGCTCGCTCTCTCTCTCTGACAAATAAATAAATAAAATCTTAAAAAAGAAAAAATTAAAAAACAATAAAAAAACCTCTCTTACTTAAACGTGAGTGGCCGGATAGCCCTTACAGCTGCCATGAAAGTTTTAGGTGAATATTTTTAAGTAGTTTATTTATTTATTTATTTATTTAAGATTTTATTCATTTATTTGAGAGAGAGAGACAGCGAGAGAGAGAGCATGAGCAGGGGGAGGGGCAGAGGGACGAGCAGACTCCGCACTGAGCAGAGACTCGATCCCAGGACCCTTGGGATCTGAGCCGAAGGCAGATACTTCACTGACTGAGCTGCCCAGGTGCCCCATAGTTTTAGGTATTTAATGTAGGTATCTAAGATTTATTGCTATTCATATGTTGTCTTTTCCATAATTTTGGTAACTCTGAAAAATTAAGTCCCTTCCCCTTCCCACTTCAGAGTCTTTCTTCAGAACCCTGTATTCTCCCGAAGGGGGTCGGAAGGGTGGCAGAGGGTCTCAGAGGTGGTGAGGGTCCCTGAGGTGGCCTGTTGCTGGGTGTTTGCTTCCTGAGGGCGTGAAACCGTCAGTCCCTTTCTGTGGTCTTGCTGGCCTTGGTTTGTCCGAACGTCACCTCGCTGTGCCGCCGGCCTGTGGCTGTTCGCCTTGAAATGGGCAGGGGGTTGTCGAGGTGTCAGAGTGGGGGCTGACGGCACCCTTCCCTGCTCAACGTCTTTTCTTCTTCTTTTTTTTTTTTTTTTTTTGTTTTAAGATTTTATCTTATTTATTTGACAGACAGAGACCATAAGCAGGCAGAGAGGCAGCAGAGAGAGAGGAGGGGAGGCAGGCTCCCTGCTGAGCAGAGAGCCCGATGCGGGGCTCGATCCCAGGACCCTGGGATCATGACCTGAGCCGAAGGCAGAGGCTTTAACCCACTGAGCCACCCAGGCGCCCCCCAATGTCTTTTCTTTGAAATCTTCTGTTCCTTCCCCACCCTTCCTGTATGGAGCCAGCCCGATAGCCAAGCACAGCAGGATGTGGAGAAGGCCATCACGGTGTTCGAACACACAGGAAAGATTCCTGTCGCCGTCATGGAGGCCAGGTAGGGCCTTGCTTCTTGGAGTTGTCCCATCTGTTCTCAGAGCCACTCGTAACAGGGTCCTGTTGGGAGGTCCAGGTGGCTGAGGATAGATGTCCCAGCACAGGTCCCGTAGTGAGGAGGCACAGAGCCTTAGCTGTGAAACTCACTTTCTTAGGGAGAACCAGTGGGTATGGTTGAGTAGAGCCCACAAAGAAGGATGAGAACGAGTCCATGGTTTGGTGGTTTGTGTGTTTGTTAATTTTTATGTTTAATGATTTTATTTATTTGAGAGAGAGAGAGAACAAGCAGTGGGCGACGGAGAGGCAGTCTCCCTACTGAGCAGGAGCCCGATGTGGGGCTCGATCCCAGGAGTCTGGGATCATGACCTGAGCCGAAGGCAGATACTTAACAGCTGAGCCACCCAGGTGCCCCTAAATAAGTAAATCCTTAAAAAAAGAAAAAATGGTAGAATATCACAGCCGTGACATGAAATGGGACAACCCACTTGTGCCACCCTGTGAAATGCAGCGAGATTCTTTGGAAATGGATGTTTTCGTAGCTGTCAGTAAGGCGTTCTAACACTTTGGTCATCTCTGATGCCTTTGGACCTGCTCTTCTGTGTTGCAGCATCTTTAGGAGACCCTACTACGTGTCGCACTTTCTCCCTGCCCTGCTCACTCCTCGTGTGGTCAGTACATGTGGTCATGGACTTGGGGCCCCATTGGCAGAGACCAAATGTCTCACTGGAATCCCATCTTCCCGCACAGCTTCCAAGAACCCCTGATTCCAGAGCGGCCTTGATAGAGTCCCTGAGGAGGTACGCAAGGACATCTGTTTCCAAAAGGGTTTTTGACAAATGCAAAAAAAATGGGGTTCTTTTGAAGAGAAATGTGCTTTATTTATAAAATATTGGCCTAAAATTTGTTAAGATTTTATTTTACTTTATATATCTAAAGATTTTATTTATTTGTTTGTTTGTTTTTTTAAAGATTTTGTTTGACAGAGCTCACAAGCAGGCCGAGAGGCAGGCAGAGAGAGAGGGGAAGCAGGCTCCCTGCTAAGCAGAGAGCCCGATGAGGGGCTCGATCCCAGAACCCTGGGATCATGACCTGAGCTGAAGGCAGACGCTTTACTGACTGAGCCCCCCAGGTGCCCTCAACATTCATTAAAATTTTAAAAAGAAAATTTCTTTAATTCTGAATATCACCACTGAATATCATTTCTTGATGAACTTTTAGGACTATCGTTCTGGGAATTTAAGATAGTCACGTTATTGGTCCATAATCATTGTGAAAGGAGAATTTAAGCAAAGAAGGAAAGGAATAGGGAGACATGGAAGCCTTGCCGTACAACAGATTGGACTAGACCTGGGATTCCAGTAGAACATGGAGTCTCGGGCCCCTAGCTCACACTTGACTAGCTTCCCAAACTTGTTCTTTCTGTAAATCCTACTTCTTAGTGAAGCTCTTAGAACATAATGATACCGATAAGAAGGTTGAAAAGAGGGCCTCTGGGTGGCTCAGTGGGTTAAAGCCTCTGCCTTCGGCTCAGGTCACAATCTCAGGGTCCTGGGATCGAGCCCCGTATCGGGCTCTCTGCTCATCAGGGAGCCTGCTCCCCCCTCTCTCTCTGCCTACTCATGATCTCTCTCTGTCAAATAAATGTTAAAAAAAATAAATAAATAAAAAAGAGTTGAAAAGAGAAAGAGCCTAGAAAGTAAAAGTAAACTTTTTCATCTTAAAATAAGACTCTTTTCTGGGATCCTTATTTTTATTTATTTTTTACATAAAATATTCCAGAAGTACTGAGACCATTGTAAAAAGCACCCATATCCCCCACTCACATTAATGCTTTGCTCCCTTTTTTTTTTTTTTTTTTTTGTTTCTGCTCAAAATAAAACAGTACAGGCATTGTTGAAACCCTTCTCGGGGGCCTGGGAGCTGAGGGAGTCTTCCTCTGCCCTCTCCCCACCCCCCGCTCAGGCTCTCTCTCGGTGTATCTCCTCTCTCTCTCTCAAAAAAAGGACAAAACAAAAAAACCCTTCTCAGTCCAGCTCCCTAACCCGCTTTCCTTGTTCCCTAAGGAAACCATTATCCTGAAGTTGATGCATAATCTTTTTTCTATTTTTATTTTATTTTGTTTTATTATTTTTGTAGTGGGGGAAGGTCAGAGGGAGAAGGACACGGCTTGATCTCTATGACCCTGAGATCATAACCTGAGCCAAAATCAAGAGTTAGATGCTTAACGGAATGAGCCACCCAGCCACACCTCTTTTTTCTATGTTTAATTTTTTTATTACACATGTTTAGAGCTGCAGAGTATGTAGCTGTACACCCTGTGGCCTTCTGCAGTGGGCATTCTCCCTCACCCTGATAGCTGTGTGCTCTGGGTCACTTTTTTTTTTTTTTTTTTTTTAAGATTTTTTTTTTTTTATTTATTGAGAGAGCCCCAGCAGAGGGAGAGGGAGAAACAGGCTCCCCGCTGAGCAGGGGGCCGGTAGCAGGGCTCGATCCTAGGACCCTGAGATCATGACCCGAGCCGAGGGCAGACGCTTAACTGACTGAGCCACCCAGGTGCCCCTCTGGGTACCTATTTAATCATAGTATTGAATTCTGTTCTGGGGGTACAGCTGCTGTGTTGCACGATCCCAGGGTCCCATGGCCTACAGAATAACTACCTTGACTCACTTATCCATTGCTCTAGCAGAACTCTTAGGTGAACTCCAATATCATGTTTTATTTCATTTTATTTATTTTCAAAGATTTTATTTACTTATGACAGAGAAAGAGAGGGAGCACGAGCATGGGGAGTGGAAGAGAGAGAAGCAGGCTTCCTGCTGAGCAGGGAGCCCCATGTGGGGCTTGGTCACAGGATGCTGGGACCTGTTGAAGGCACCCCAGTGTCATGTTTTAGTCGTGCTTCAGTAAACATCCTTCTGTGTATCTCCATGGAAACTCAGAATTTTTAGTGGAATTTTAGTGGAATTAATTTTAGATTAATTTGTGGATAGTTGACTTTGTTATAACTTTCCTTCTATGAACATAATGTATCTTTTTAAGCCTTTCAGTTGTAGATTTTTCTGTCTTGTAAATTTTGTGTTCAGTATACTACTAGGCACTTAGATTTTATTGCTGTGAAAAGCATATTTTTTGTTTGTTTTTGCTGAGGTAGAAGTGCTCCCCTATCTCATAACCTGCTGAAGTTATTTTTAGTAGCTAGTTAGTAGATTTTCTTTGTAGATACTCACATTGTCTATAAAAATAATTTGTCTTTTCTTTCTGATCTTTATATGTCTTCATTTTTGTCTTATTGTATTGGGTAGACTTTTTAGTATTATATGAAGCTATAGAAATAAACTGTCTTGTTTCCTGACTCAAATAGGAATGTTCCTACAGTTTTACCAATACTTGTATTTGCTGTAGTCTCCTTATACTTTTTTTTTTTTTTAATTTATTTGTCAGAGAGAGAGAGAGAGAGAGAGAGAGCGAGCACAGGCAGACAGAGTGGCAGCAGAGGCAGAGGGAGAAGCAGGCTCCCCGCCGAGCAAGGAGCCCGATGTGGGACTCAATCCCAGGACGCTTGGGATCATGACCTGAGCCGAAGGCAGCCGCTCAACCAACTGAGCCACCCAGGCGTCCCTCCTTATATTTTCATATGCTTTTTATGATATTGAGAAAGTTCCCTCTATGTGAATTTGCTAGGACTTGGAGCATGAATTAATGGTTTTGTTGTGTCTCTTGAGATGGTTTGGGTGTTCTGTGACCCGCTCAAGGACAGATGACTTTGATTTTTCCACTGTCCTTGCATTCCTGGTTTACTTCCTACTTGGTAATGATTTTTAATTGTAGAGGCTGTTGAATTCGAATTAGTAATACTTTATTTAGGATTTTTGCATCTATGTCTCATATGATTCCAGAGGCAGGCTCTGGACAACTGATTCAGTTTATTGAATGTTTGTTGGTCTAGTCAGGTTTTTTATTTCTTCTTGAGTTAGTTGTGTGTTTCTAGAAAACCATCTATTTTATGTAAATTTTCAAATTTACGGACATAGCAGTGATTACCGTGTATGTATATATATATTTTTAAGTAGGCTCCATGCCCACCGTGGGGCTTGAATTCAAAACCCTAAGATCAAGACCCTAAGAGTTCAAGAGCTGGATGTTTAACTGACTGAGCAATCCAGGCGCCCCCTGCCCTCGCCCCGTGATTTTTTTGTAATTCCTGTTGTTAATTTTGCCCTTCATGACTCTCTCTTGTTAGAGATTTGTCTGTTTTATTAATTTTACTACATAACTACTTTTGGGGGGTTTTTTGGTATTATCATACCTGCTGCTTTATTTATTTATTTATTTATTTTTTAAAGATTTTATTTATTTGTCAGAGAGAGAGCGAGCGAGCACAGGCAGACAGAGTGGCAGGCAGAGGCAGAGGGAGAAGCAGGTTCCCTGCCAAGCAAGGAGCCCGATGTGGGACTCGATCCCAGGACGCTGGGATCATGACCTGAGCCGAAGGCAGCCGCTTAACCCACTGAGCCACCCAGGCGTCCCATGCTGATTTATTTTTTATCTTCTGCATTATTGCTTTTAGATTTAAGATATTATTTATTTGACACACAGAGAAAGATCACAAGTAGGCAGAGAGGCAGGCAGAGAGAGAGGGAGAAACAGGCTCCCCGCCAAGGAGAGAGCCCGATGCGGGGCTCGATCCCAGGACCCTGGGATCATGACCTGAGCCGAAGGCAGAGGCTTTAACCCACTGAGCCACCCAGGCGCCCCTTAATATTAATTTTTTTTAAAGATTTTATTTGTCAGAGAGAGAGAGAGCGTGTGCACACACACAAGCAGAGAGAGAAGCAGGGTCCCTGCCGAGCAAGAAGCCTGACAAGGGACTTGATCCCAGGACCCTGGGATCATGATCTGACCCAAAGGCAGCAGCTTAACTGAGACACCCAGGCATCCCTTTCTTACAGTTTTTAGTTAGTTGTAAATGAATTAAAAATTTTTCCAAACGTACAGATATTTGTCCCAGAGCTTTTATTGTTGACTTCTGCTTTAATTATATTATTTTCAAAGGGCATGATTAGCTTTCTATGGATTTTTTTTTATAAATTGAGACTTTCCCATAGACTATGTACATGTTTAGGATTTGTGAACATTCCCTGCATATTCTTTTTTTTTTTTTTTTTTTTTAAGATTTTATTTATTTGACAGAGACACAGCAAGAGAGGGAACACAGGCAGGGAGAGTGGGAGAGGAAGAAGCAGGCTTCCCGCTGAGCAGGGAGCCCGATGCAGGGCTCGAGCCCAGGGCCCTGGGATCATGACCTGAGCCGAACGCAGATGCCCGATGACCAAGCCACCCAGGTGCCCCTGTACTGTCTTTATTAGGGTTTATTTACTTACTAGGCTGTTAATGCCAGCCTTTTTCCCTTCTTTTCTTTTTGGTGTTTGCATGGGATGGCGTCCTCATTCATTGACATTTATTTCTAGACTTTTTTTTTTTTTTTTTTTAAGTAAGATTTTTATTTACTTATTTATTTGACAGACAGAGATCACAAATAGGCAGAGAGGCAGGCAGAGAGAGAGAGGGGGAAGCAGACTCCACACTGAGCAGAGAGCCCGATGTGGGGCTTGATCCCAGGAGCCTGGGATCATGACCTGAGCCTAAGGCAGAGGCTCAACCCACTGAGCCACCCAGATGCCCCTATTTCTAGGTTTTAAAAAATTGTTTTTGGAGGCCCCTGGGTGGCTCAGTCAGTGAAGCATCTGCCTTTGGCTTAGGTCATAATCTCAGGATCCTGGGATCGAACCCTGCATCAGGCTCCCTGCTCAGTGGGGAGTCTCTCTCCCCACACCCCCCTACTCCCCACCCCCACTCATGCTCACCCCTTCCTCCCAACTCATGCTTTCCCTCACATTCTTTCTCTCTCACATAAATAAAATCTTTAAAAAAAATGTTTTTGTCAAAGTCAAGTAAGGATATAGAGTTACGTTTCAGTTTTATAAAGTTTATTAGGAGAAACAGCCATCCCCGCCACCCCTCCCTGCCATTTCTTTTTCTCTGGAGGCAAGCATTTTCAACTTTTTTTTTTTTTTTTTTTTTTTAAGATTTTTTTTATTTGACAGAGATCACAAGTAGGCAGAGAGGGAGGCAGAGAGAGAGAGAGAGAGAGGGAAGCAGCCTCCCTGGTGGGCAGAGAGCCCAATGCGGGGCTTGATCCCAGGACCCTGAGATCATGACCTGAGCCAAAGGCAGAGGCTTCAACCCACTGAGCCACCCAGGTGCCCCTCAACTTTTTTTTTTTTTTTAAGATTTTATTTATTTGACAGAGAGATCACAAGCAGGCAGAGAGGCAGGCAGAGAGAGAGGGGGAAGCAGGCTCCCTGCTGAGCAGAGAGCCTGATGCAGAGCTCGATCCCAGGACCCCGATATCACGACCCGAGCTGAGGGCAATGGCTTAAGCCACCGAGCCACCCAGGTGCCCCAAGCATTTTCAGCTCTTTTATTTTTCTAAAGATTTTATTTATTTGACAGACAGAGATCACAAGTAGGCAGAGAGGCAGGCAGAGAGAGAGAGGGGGAAGCAGACTCCACACTGAGCAGAGAGCCCGATGTGGGGCTCGATCCCAGGATGCTGGGATCATGACCTGAGCCGAAGGCAGAGGCTTTAACCCACTGAGCCACCCAGGCGCCCCGCGTTTTCAACTCTTAACTGAATTTTGATATTTATATTTATTTTCTGTTTTTCTTTCTTCCTTCCTTTTTTTTTTTTTTTAATTTTTTAAAAATTTATATATTTGTCAGAGAGAGGGGGAGAGAGAGCGAGCGAGCACAGGCAGACAGAGTGGCAGGCAGAGGCAGAGGGAGAAGCAGGCTCCCTGCCGAGCAAGGAGCCCGATGTGGGACTCGATCCCAGGACGCTGGGATCATGACCTGAGCCGAAGGCAGCCACTTAACCAACTGAGCCACCCAGGCGTCCCTCTTTCTTCCTTTCTTTTTCTTTTTTTTTTTTTTTGGTGGGGGGACAGCTTATTTAACCCCCACATTTGGTAGGTAGTTTGGCGAGGTATAGAAATCTGGATCGGAAATACTTTTCCTAAAAATTTTTAAAGTATTGCCCTGTTGATGTCTAGCTTCTTGTGCTGATGTTGAGCTGTTATGTTTCTGATTCTTTGCATGTGACCTGTGTTTTTCTCTGGAGACTTCCTGTGCCTTTTTTTTTTTTTTTCCTTCCCTGTGTTCTGAAATTTAATGGCTGTGTATTTTGGTATTTAGGTCTGCTTTCATTTCTTGGTTGAGCAGAAGGTGGGCCTTTTAATCTGGAAATTCATGTCCTTCAGTATAAGAAATTTTCTCAGATATTTTAAAATCTTTTGTTATGAAAAACTCAGGACAGAAAACAGAACAGTATTTGTGTCCTGCTCACCTGCCCCCGCTGCTCTGGGCTGTTTGGAAGCAAACCCCAGGCCCAGATGACGTCCATAGCTTATTTCCCATGTGGCTTCTTCTTGTGCCTCCCACTTCTCAGGCATTGGGTCACCAGATTGTCTTCTGACTTGTTCTCCGTTTTGCATGTCTGTTTTTTGGGGTGTAATTTTCTCTCTTTTTAGTAGGATTTATCCAGTTTACCTGCCCGACCCTTCTGGCACTGTCTTAGCTCTTTGAGGATGAGTGGTGTCTGAAATGTCCTTTTCTGTCGGTTTCTGCATTTCCTCAGATTTGCTCTTTTCTTTTTCTTTGCATTGGTTTCTAATCCTGAAGCTCATGGCTCTTCGGTCTCCAGGTGCTTGGTGTGGTCCTCAGCTGCGGGCCATCCTCTTCCTGGATGTGGCCTAAGAGGGGACTCCTGCTCTAGGACCCATCCATCTCCCTCCTTTCTCTGGTTCTTCGTCTGGGTTTGCAGCACTGTGGCAAGGGCTGCGCTCCTGCCTCACTGTTCATTCTGAGATGTTGTGTACTGTAGGCCATACCACTGCGTGTGTCCTGTACCTGGGCTGCCATTCTGTGGCTCCTCTGAACATCTTTGTCATAGGACTTTGTTCTATAATTCTGTGTATTTTTAATGACATTAATTGGATGTTTTTCTCCGTATTACTCATTAAAAGTCATTATAAATTTGTTTTAAAAATTTGGAAATTACCCAAACTTTAATGAGAGAAGTAAAAATTATTTATGATCTCACTATCCTAAGGCAACCCCAATGGCAGATATTTTTATATGACACATTATGAAACAGGACAATTTTATTCATTTAATGGTTTCTTTTTTTCTAAAAACAGGGTCATACTATAAGGTATGGGTAATAGATTATATCATGTATTTTTGTTCTGTAATAATTTTTGGAATTGTGAGCTTGAGAGCTAATTTGAGTCATGGTTGACTTGGGTTTTCATGTTTTCTCCTGATCCAGGGCAGATAAAATTCCCCCGTCTCTGTACTCCACCTATTGCCAAGCCTGCTCCACTGCCAGAGAGAAGAAGCCAGAAAGTAAGGTTAATGGCTCTGTCTGTCCCTGAGACAGGCACCTTTCTGCCCCCCTGGTCACAAGGTATGCAGGCAAGACCTCGGCCAGTGCCGGTGTAGCTCAGTCAGGACAGACCTACCCTACTTGTCAGGTCCCAGCCCGGAGGCCCTGGAAAGTTACCTGCTGGGGCACCTCCCTGATATGCTGCATGAGGCTGTGATGTGCCTTCTGCTTGCTTGTCCTGATTTGGGTGACCTGTCAGACGAGGCAGCCAGGCTTGAGGCCTGCAGTGTTGATTCTGAAGTGGGGTATGATTGGGAGTCTGCTTATTGGGTCATCTGAGGCTACTCTCTTGAGTTGGAGATCGCTCGGCTCGTGAGGATCAGTGCTATAGACCTAGGTCTGATCTGCAGCAGCTTGCTTGAGACAGCCGTGCTTAAAGCCACTGGGCAGCCTTGCTGGCAGATTCCTACCCATCCCATGGTCTCCCCTAACTGGGCGATGGTGGGAGGCCGATCAGGAGGGCCTGGTTCCTCAGCACTGTCACATGGTTTAAATTCTCTGACTTTTGCCGGGTCAGCTAGGCTGAATGAGGCTGTTTTCTAGTTCTGTCTCCCAAAACCCTTCCTTTTACACACTTGGATGATTTCTCACAGCCACGGAGACTGAAGAAACTTGAGAGGGCAAAGAATGAAAGTTCCAGGTCTCACACTTGTTTGCACCAGTATTGAAAAAGCTCACCTCTGTGCTGGGGGTACAAGCGAGGCCGTAGGGCTGTGTCCAGTGTGTGAGAGGCATGCTCCTCCCTACTACCCAGCCCCCTGGCCCTGCCTTGCGGGCCTCAAGAATGTTCACTATACTTTATCTGGCAGGGCTTATAAAAGAAGCCTTATGATTTCTGGTTTTGTCCTAGTGTTTACCTTGTGAGGCTTACTGCGTGTATCCATTGTCTTCTCTGGTGACCCCAGAACTGGAACTTATCTGCTGGAACAAATCTGCTTTTAAAACATATGTAGTGTGCATTCCTTTTTTTTTTTTTTTAAGGTTTTATTTATTTGACAGAGCACAAGAGCACGAGCAGGGGGACGGGCAGAGGGAGAGGTATAAGTAGGCTCCCCGCTGAGTAGAGTTGGATGTGGGGCTGGACCCCAGGGCCCTGAGATCATGACCTGAGCCAAACAAAGGCAGACGCTTAACCAACTAAGCCACTCAGGTGTCCCTCGAAACATTTTTCTTGAAGAGCTAGCAAGATCGTGGAGGAGTAGGAGACCTCAATTTCGTCTGCTCCCAGGAATTCAGCTAGAGTTATTAAACCATTCTGAACACCTATGAACTCAACAGAAGATCGAAGAAAAGAATAGCAGCACCTCTATGAACCAAAAAGCGACCACTTTCTGGAAGTTTCAGGTCTCCTCTGATTTGTTTTTCTGGAGTCGTTGGTACCCTTTCAGCATTTTATTCTCTTGTTCTTCTAGTTCTCTGGACAAAATGATGAAATGGAAATACCTCAAAAAAAAAAAAAAAAAAGAACAAGAGGCAGTATGGACTGCCAGGGACCTGATCAGCATGGACATTAGTAAGATGACGAAACTAAGAGTTCAGAATAGCAGTTATAAAGATACTAGCTGGGCTTGGAAAAAAGCATAGAAAATACTAGAAAATCCCTTTCTGGAGAAATAAAATCTAACCAAGTCAAAATCAAAAAGGTCATTAAAATAAAAAAGGTCATTAATGAGGTGTAATAAAAAGTGGAGGCTTTAACTGCTCAGATAAATGAGGCTCTAGAGAGAATTAGTGATCTAGAAGACCAAATAATAGAGAATAAGGAAGCTGAGAAAAAGAGATAAACAACTACTAGATCATGAGGGGAGAATTCAAGAGACAAGTGATACCATAAAATGAAATAATACTAGAATAATTGGCATCCCAGAAGAAGAAGAAAGAAAGAGGGGGGCAAAAGGTATATTGGAGCAAATTATAGTGGAGAACTAACCTAATTTGGGGAAGGAAACAGACATCAAAATCTAGGAGGCACATAGAACCCCCCTCAAAATCAATAAAAATTGGTCAACACCCCATCATCTAATAGTAAAATTTACAAGTCTCCGAGACAAAGAGAAAATCCTAAAAGCAGCTCAGAAGAAGAGGACTGACTGTAACCTACAACAGTAGAAACATTAGATTGGCAGCAGACCTATCCACAGAGACCTGACACGCCAGAAAAGACTGGCATGACATATTTGGGGAACTAAATGGGAAAAATATGCAGCCAAGAATACTATATCCAGGTAACTGTCATTGAAAATAGAAGGAGAGACAAAAAGCTTCCAGGACAAACAAAAACTAAAAGAATTTGTGAACACCAAACCAGCCCTATAGAAAATTTTGAGGGGGCGCCTGGGTGGCTCAGTCGGTTAAGCGACTGCCTTCGGCTCAGGTCATGATCCTGGAGTCCTGGGATCGAGTCCCACATCGGACTCCCTGCTCACCAGGGAGTCTGCGTCTCCCGCTGACATCTCTCCTCTCATTCTCTCTCTTCCTCTCAAATAAAAAGAAAATCTTTAAAAAAAAAAAAAAAAAATTTTGAAAGGGGTCCTCTAAGCAAAGAGAGAGCCTAAAAGTAACATCGACTAGGGAAAAAAACCAGAGACCATATACAGCGGCGGTCATCTTACAGGCAATACAATGGCACTAAATTAATATCTTTCACTAGTTGCTCTGAACCTAAATGGACTAAATGTCCCAATCAAAAGACACAGGGTATCAGATTGGATAAAAAAATAATACCCATCTGTATCCTGCCTGCAAGAGACTCATTTTAGACCCAAGGAGACCTCCAGATTTGAAGTGAGGAGGTGGAAAACCATTTGCCATGCTAATGAGCAGTAAAAGAAAGTTGGAGTGGCAATCCGTATATCCGACAATTTAGATTTTAAACCAAAGACTATAATAAGAGATGAGGAAGGACATTCGACCACACTTAAATGGTATATCCAAGAAGATCTAACAGTTGTAAATATTTATGCCCCTAACATGGGAGCATCCAATTATATAAGCCAATTAATAACAAAATCAGGGGCGCCCGGCTGGCTCAGTGGATTAAACCTCTGCCTTCGGCTCAGGTCATGGTCTCAGGGTCCTGGGATCGAGCCCCGCATCGGGCTCTCTGCTCTGTGGGGAGCCTGCTTCCCCCTCTCTCTGCCTGCCTCTCTGCCTACTTGTGATCTCTTTCTCTGTCAAATAAATAAATAAAATCTTAAAATAACAAAATCAAACACATCGACAATAATACAATAATAGAAGGGGACTTTAATACCTCCCTCACTGATATGGACAGATCATCTAAGCAAAAGATCAACAAAGCAACTAGGACTTTGAATGACACACTGGACCAGATGGACATCACAGATATATGCAGAACATTCCATACTAAAGCAACAAAATACACATTCTTCTCTAGTGCACATGGATCTATTCTCCAGAATAGATCACATTGTGGGTCACAAGTCAGATCTCAACCGGTTCCTAAAGATTGGGATCACTCTCTGCATATTCTCAGACCACAATGCTTTTACACTTGAACTTAATCACAAGGAGAAAGTTGGAAAGAACTCAAATATATGGAGGCTAAAGAGCATCCTACTAAAGAATGAATCGTCAACAGGAAATTGAAGAATGAACAAAGTTCATGGAAACAAATGAAAATGAAAACATAGCTGTTCAAAATATTTGGGATGCAGCAAAGACGTTCCTAAGAGGAAAGTATATAGCAATGCAAACCTTTCTCAGGAAACAAGAAAGGTCTCAAATGCATAACCTAACCTTACACCTAAAGGAGGTGGAGAAAGAGCAAAGAAAGCCTAAACCCAGCAGGAGAAGAGAAATAATAAAGATTAGAGCTGAAATTAATGCAATAGAAACTAAAAGAATGGAACAGATCGATGAGAGTAGGATCTTGTCCTTTGAAAGAATAAGATTGATAACCCTCTGGCCAGACTTATCCAAAAGAAGAGAGAAAGGACCCAAATAAAATCATGAATGAAAGCGGAGAGATCACAACCAACACCAAAGAAATACAAACGATTATAGGGGCGCCTGGGTGGCTCAGTTAAGCATCTGTCTTCAGCTCAGGTTAGGATCCTGGGATCGAGCCCCGCATCGTGCTCCCTGCTCAGCGGGAAGCCTGCTTCTCCCTCTCCCGCTCCCCTGCTTGTATTCCCTCTCTTTCTCTCTGTGTCAAATAAATAAATAAAATCTTTTTAAAAAACAATTATAAGTACATATTATGAACAAGTATGTGCCCAAAAATCAGATAATCTGGAAGAAATGGATACATTCCTAGAGATGTATAAACTTCCAAAACCAGAAACAGGAAGAAATAGAAAACCTGAACAGAACCATAACCAGCAAGGAAATTGAAGCAGTCATCTAAAATCTCCCAACAAACCAGAGCCCAGGGCCAGACAGCTTCCCAGGGGAATTATACCAAACTTTTTTTTTTTTAAAGATTTTATTTATTTATTTGACAGACGGAGATCACAAGGAGGCAGAGAAGGAGGCAGAGAGAGAGGAGGAAGCAGGCTCCCTGTTGAGCAGAGAGCCCAATGTGGGGGCTTGATCCCAGGACCCTGGGATCATGACCTGAGTCAAAGGCTGAGGCTTTAACCCACTGAGCCATCCAGGCGCCCTATATCAAACATTTAAAGAAGAATTAATACCTATTCTTCTGAGACTTCCAAAAAATAGAAATAGAAGGGAAACTTCTAAACTCATTTTATGAAGCCAGCATTACCTTGATCTCCAACTCAGACAAAGGCCCCATCAGAAAGGAGAATTACAGACCAATTCCCTGTTGGAACACGGATGCAAATATTCTCACGAAAATACTAGTCAGTACAATCCAACAGTACATTAAAAGGATTATTCACCACGACCAAGTGGGATTTTCCCAGGACTGCAAAGATGGTTCAACACCTGCAAATCAATCAATGTGATAACAACACATTAATAAAAGAGAACAAGAACCATATGATCCTCTTAATAGATGCAGAAAATGTGTTTGACAAAGTACATCATCCTTTCTTGATCAAAACTCTTTACAGTCTAGGGATAGAGGGTACATTCCTCAATATCATCAAAGCCATCTATGAAAAACCCACAGCGAATATCATTCTTTGATGTATGAAAAACTGAGAGCTTTTCCCCTGAGGTCAGGAACAAAGCAGGGATATTGACTATGACCACTGCAAGTCCTAGTCTCAGCAGTCAGACAACAAGAAGAAATAAAGGCATCTGAATTAGCAAAGAAGAAGTCAAACTCTATCTTTTTGCAGATGAGATGATGCTTTATATGGAAAACCCAAAAGACTACACTCCAAAACTGCTAGAACTCATATAGGAATTCAGTAAAGTGACTGGATATAAAATCAATGCACAGAAATCAGTTGCATTTCTTTCTTTCTTTTTTAAAGATTTTATTTATTTATTTGACAGAAATCACAAGTAGGCAGAGAGATGGGGGCAAGCATGCTCCCCACTGAGCACAGAGCCCAATGTGGGGCTCGATCCCAGGAGCACGGGATCATGACCTGAGCTGAAGGCAGAGGCTTAACCCACTGAGCCACCCAGATGTGCCACTCAGTTGCATTTCTATATACCAACAGCTAGACAGAAGAAAGAGAAATTAAGGAGTCAATCCCATTTACAGTTGTAGGCTGTGCAGCGTTGGTGGTATAGTGGTGAGCATAGCTGCCTTCCATTTACAGTTGTACCTAGTCCCATAAGATACCTAGGAATGAATCTAACCAAAGAATCACTACACAGAAAAGTATAAAGCATTCATGAGAGAAATTGAGGAAGACACACAAATGGAAAATAGTTCCGTGCTCATGGATTGGAAGAACAAATATTATGAAAATGTCTATGCCACCTAGAGCAGTCTACACATTAGTGCAGTCCCTATCAAAATACCATCACCTTCTTTCACAGAAATGGAAGAAATAATGCTAAAATTTATACGGAACCAGAAAGGACCCTGAATAGCCAGATGAGTGTCAACTACAGAAACCAGAGCTGTGGACATCACCCTGCCTGACTTCAATACGTTAGAAATCTTTGATCGTCAAGACAGCATGGTACTGGCACAAAAACAGACACATAGATCGATGGAACATCTCATAGTAGAGAGCCCAGAAATAGACCCTCAACTGACAAAGCAGGAAAGAATGTCCAATAGAAGAAAGATAGTTTCTTCAACATATGGTGTTGGGAGAATTGGACAGCCACATGCAGAAAAATGACATTGGACCGTTTCCTTACACCACACACAAAGACAAAATGGCTGAAAGACCTAAATGTGAGCCAGGAATCCATCAAGATCCTTGAGAACACAGGCATCAACCTCTTTGACCTCAGCTGTAGCAAATTCTTGCTAGAAACATCGCCAGAGGCAAGGGAAGCAAGGGCAAAAATGAACGATTGGGATTTTGTCAAGATAAAAAGCTTTTCATGGGGCGCCTGGGTGGCTGAGTGGGTTAAAGCCTCTGCCTTTGGCTCGGGTCGTGATCTCAGAGTCCTGGAATCGAGCCCTGCATCGGGCTCTCTGGTCAGCGGGGAGCCTGCTGCTTTGCCTACTTGTGATCTCTGTCTGTCAAATAAATAAATAAAATCTTTAAAAAAAGATAAAAAGCTTTTCCACAGCAAAGGAAACGTCAACAAAACCAAAAGACAACCAACAGAATGGGAGAAGATTTTTGCGAATGACGTATCAGATGAAGGGTTAGTATCCAAAATCTATAAAGAACTTAACCAAACTCAATACCCAAGGAATAAATAATCCAATGAAGAAATGGGCAGAGGACATGAATAGACATTTCTGCGAAGAAGACATCCAGATGGCCAACAGGCACATGAAAATGTGCTCAGCATCACTCAGCATCAGGGAAATACAGTGGGATGCCACCTCACACCAGTCAGAATGGCTACAATTAACAAGTCAGGAAACGACAGATGCTGGCGAGGATGCAGAGAAAGGGGAGCCCTCGTGCACTGTTGGTGGGAGTGCAAGCTGGTGCAGCCACTCTGGAGAACAGCACGGAGGTTTCTCAAAAACTTAAAAATAGAGCTCCCCTCTGACCCAGTGTTTGGCCGACTGGGTATTTACCTCAAAGATACAAATGTAGCGATCCGAAGGGTCACCTGCACCCCAGTGTTTATAAGAGCAATGTCCACAATAGCCAGACTACAGAAAGAGCGTGGATGTCCATCGACAGATGACTGGATAAAGACGTGGTATGTGTATATACAATGGAACATTATGCAGCCATCAGAAATTGAGATCTTGCCTTTTGCAACGATGTGAATGGAACTAGAGGTTGTTACGTTAAGCAAAATAAGTTAATCGGAGAAAGACAATTATCATACGATCCGATCTCATGGATATGTGAAATTTGAGAAACAAGGCAGAGGATCACAGGGGAATCTAGAGAAAATGAAGCAAGATGAAACTAGAGGGAGACAAACCATAAGAGACTCAATCTCAGGAAACAAACTGAGGGTTGCTGGAGTGGAGGGGGTGGGAGGGGTGGGACAGCTGGGGGATGGACACTGGAGGTGGACATACATGCTACGGTGAGTGCTGTGAATTGTGTGAGAGTGATGAACCACAGACCTGGACCCCTGAAGCAATACATTATGTGTTTAAAACAAAGAAAAAAAAAGAACATTTTTCTTTTATAAATATGTGATCAGATCTTTTTTTCATAAATGTATGCAATATATGTTGAGAGCTAGTAATCATCTTATATATACTAATTCTTTGTTTTCTTTTTTTTTTTTTAAGATTTTATTTATTTATTTGACAGATCACAAGCAGGCAGAGAGACAGGTAGAGAGGGAAGCAGGCTCCCTGCCGAGCAGAGAACCCAATGCGGGACTCGATCCCAGGACCCTGAGATCATGTGACCTGAGGCGAAGGCAGAGGCTTAACCCACTGAGCCACCCAGGCGCCCCCTTAGCTTTTTTCTTTACATCTTATTCTTTTTTTTAATATCCTGTCATAAAAAACTATGACAATGTTACTTAAAATTTGGAGAAATGGAATAAATTGTCACTCATCCACAATCCTATGTCCCCGCCCAGACTCCCTCACTCTGCTTCTGGTCCTTTTTCTTTACATTTTAACCTTTATGGCATGTTGTGCATAAACCGTGTTTTTTCTTAAGTTAAACATTTATGAACAAATTTCTGATCCAATGATCGGTGCCCAGCAGCGCCGCCCCTCGTCTGGCGCCTCTGTCTGCCCTTCTCACAGACGAGCTGCGTCCAGGGCTGTGTGTCCTGTCGTCTCCCAGGTGCAGCCCCGGGGAGGACGGTGGACGCCGGCTGCGTGGAGGAGCCTCTGGGACTTCTCGCGGCTGCGCTCCGGGACTTCCGAGCGGCGGTGACAGACCCCGCGCAGGGGGATGGTGAGGACCTGGCCGAGGGCGGGGCTGTCTGCAGCGGGTTTTCTCGGGCTGTGTGGGTGTTCCTCAGGGGCCTGAGTTCAGTTCCGCCTGAGCGCGGCGCTGCTGGCTGCTGGACAGGGCGGGGCTCTCGTTCAGGCTGTCCTAGACCCTCAGCAGGGACGACCACTCTGCCGTTTGACATTCCAGCAGGACAGATGGTGGAGAGGGAGGAAACTGGCATCCGGAGGCTCCGGAGTGTCTTTCTGATGGGACTGACAGGCGGCGACACTAAGCACAAGGCCTCTGCTTCTGTGCCATGAGGTCCTAGAAAATGGCAAGGCACAGATGTTCACCTGTGGAGCAGGAACGTGACCGGTTCACACTATAGAGGGGCAGTCCATAAAATCAAATACTGATGTCTCATATCGAAGAGATTTTTCTTGGGAAAAATGCAGAATCCAAAGTAAATAAACCATATTTTTACCCAGGAAGTATAATAAGTTTTTATAGATCATAAACCACTATATTCAAACCAGGACAGAATGTTTAGTGAGAGCCTCCCAGAGGAAATATTCCCAATGCCAGCTTAGTGTCCCTGCTCGCAGTGGCACCCAGCGCCCTGGGTGTGTGGCCTTTCAGAGCTGCACTCCCACGAAGTAGGGACACGGGTACGTGGAGGCCGGGGCGGGATCCCCGGGCTTCAGCAGGATCCCAACAGGTCCGGTCAGCCTTGTCTCTAGCCGCACACTTGCCAGTTCCAGCGGGGCTCGGTGGCCCGTTTGTTTCCCCGCCTCGCGCCTGGAGGCTGGCGGTGGGACTCGGAGCCTCGGCAGGTGTAACAGCGTGAGGGGGACTCGCAGAGTGTGCGTGCAAAGTGGAGGTGTCTGGTGGCGAAGGAGCACGTGGACCCCTCAGAGAACCAGTCGAAAGGCAGTGCGCGGCCCCTGGCCCCGCTCTGTCGCATCTTGTGCCATCTTCTGTCTCCGCAATGCTACCCGCCGTGCGGGACAGCAGACCGCCCTGCTTCCTGGGGGACATGCACCCAGGACGGGCAGAGCCAGCCCCAGGTGCGGGCATGGTTGGGGTCCGTGGCTGTCTGGCTCTTCTCACCGCCTTCTTCGTCTGCAGTTCTTTCTGCTCACCTGGCACTGGTCTCTGACCGGCTCAGCTCCATCCTGGGCCCGGGCGAGGAGGACAGCAGCCTGGGGCTCACGCGGGTCCAGCTCAGCCTCCGGGCTCCACACCTGGAGCAGCGGGAACAGGAGGTGAGTGTGGGGTGCGGGCGCTGGGCCGTCGAGTGGGCCGGACTGCGCTCTGGGTGCCGGGAAACAAGACGTGGGGAGCTGGGCCTGCTCCGCCTGGGGTCAGCCCACCCCCGCCTCTTCACGTACAGACCCATTTTCAATTTCTGCAGAACACGCAGCAGATGGTGTTTGCGGCCCCAAAGCCTAAAAATCTTGACTCTCTGGGCCTGTAGGGACAGGGTGTGCGGACCCCGTTCCCTGTTGCACGGTCTCAGGGCCGGGACTGAGGGGCACCTACACTGCTGTCTGTCGGGATTCCGGCATGGGGTTCGGCCGCCGGTCAGCGTGAGCATTTCCTCCGCAGATGTGCCCTGCTTTGCCATTTCCAAGGCGTCGGCGGTCCGCCAGGCTCCGGCTCTCTCCAGGACTCTGTCCCTCAGTGACCGTCTCTCTGTCTCTGTCAGGTTGCGGACCTCCTGTTGACATCTTTCTGTCAGAACCTGATGGTGGCCTCCAGCTTCGCACCCGCAGACAGGTAGAGGCTGGGGCTTGTCCCGGGCTGGTGTGGGGCTGCGCACAGCAGCCAGGGGCTGCGCGCGGGTCTCCCCGGTGCAGTGAGCTCCTCCCTGTCTTCTGTGACGAGGACGAGGAACTTGGCTGTCCATCCCTAGTCTGCTCTCCCCCTGGGTCCTGCTCTCCCCCTGGGTCCTGCCTTCTGCCTTCTGTCCTGGTCGGGGGTCCCAGGTGGGGCGGCGGGGCCGTGCTGACTTTGCTCGGGTGGAGACAGGGCGGAGGCTGAGCAGCACCACAGGGGAGCCCGCTCTTTGGGGGACAGCCCGGGTCTTTTTCGGGCCTCCTGTGTGTGACAGCTCACACAGTGGACTCCGTGGGAGGGCCGTGGAGGACCAGGACGGGCCGGACTGCTGGTCTCGCGGCTGTCTCTGCAGGCAGGGTCCCTGGGCTGCGCGCTTCGCGACAACTTTGTGTGGACGCAGGCTCCTCCCTATCATGCTCACCCGGCTCTGCCAGCTGCTCCGTCATCAGGTAGGGCCGCCTCCTTCCTCTGTCTGGGATGTGGGCTCTGCCCTCCTTCCTGGAGAAACACCGTCTCCCGTTTCAGGGCCCAAGCCTGAGCGCTTCCCACGTGCTGGGCTTGGCTGCCCTGGTCGTGCACCTGAGCGAGCCCGGGTCTGCGCTCCCAGACGTGCACGTGGCCCTTCCTGCCCCCGCCGAGAGCCTCCCTGTCCCAGAGTTCTTCGGTAGCCTCCTGCCATTGGGAACCGCGGAGACCTCACTCTTCTGCCTGAAGTGAGCTGCTCCGCCCGCCCCTCTGCTCCCTAACCCTGACCGCCTCTAGCGCATTCTCATCAGATAAAACTGGCCAAAACAGACACACTCCGTAGTAGATAATCACCCTTTAACATTTAGTACATGTCTTTCCAGAGTCTTATATTGTATTTCCGTGTGTGTGTATTTCTTTGTTTACAAACATGATCTCATGTTTGTAAACTGCCTTTTAAGACCTCAACGGTAGACTGTAGATACCCTCCCGTGTTGTCAAGCCATCTTTGGGTCGAGGCGAGCATTACTGGGTTTTGTCTTGGGGGTGCCTGGCATCCCAGTTGGAACCCATCCTTCTGGCTGGGTTGCTGGGCTTCCCTGTGGCAAGTAGTTATTTCCTTGGGGTGAGTTCCTGCACCTGGAGTTGTCCAGTCCAAAGACGTTCATCTGAAAGGGTTTTGAGACCCATCATTCTAGAAGTTTGTGCTGGCGTATACCTCCACAGTTCCTTCAAATGCCACTGTGGGCCAGATGCATTCCAGGACCTGGGGTAGAACCGCATCCCCGCCCTTCTGTGTGTGGGGCGGTAGGTGCTGGGGAGAGGTGGGCTGGTGAAGGTGAGAGCGGCTGCCCCCCCCCCCCCCCAGGGAGGGCAGGGACGGGTCCCCAGCTGCTGAGGACGGGGCCCTGGGAGGCTGGACTTGGTCCCAGGGTAAGTAGATGGAGGGTCAGGGAAGAAGCCAGGAAGCTCCAGTGAGAGTTGTTTGCTGGGCCTGGGACTGCGGTTCAGGGACATAACTGACAAAAGACATAAGGAATTAGAGTGGGGAGAGGCCTGCACTGGAATGGCTGCCATGAAGCTCTGGGTCCTCCGCAGCGGGAGGCAGAGCCATCTGCCTCTGAGGGGCTTTGGGCAACACTGCGAGTCCCCACCCGCAGTCATTTGTGAAGGTGCCCTGGTCCCCCTTCCTTCCTCAGCACTTTCCTCCCTT
Source organism: Mellivora capensis (assembly GCA_004024625.1). Taxonomy (NCBI): domain Eukaryota; kingdom Metazoa; phylum Chordata; class Mammalia; order Carnivora; family Mustelidae; genus Mellivora; species Mellivora capensis. The sequence goes on from PISX010006210.1 coordinate 32,134, forward strand.
CCCCTCGGCCCCGGGGTCAGTCTCTTCTCATTGGGCTCTTCTTCCCAACACTGGATAACCCAACACAGGCAGGCAAAGTCTCCACCAAAGGCCGAGTTTAAAATTGGGCCTGCTTCTGTCTGGTTCCACAGACTTTCCTGCAGGAAGGAACCGTGATTGGGTGAGTGGAAACCCTTTCAGATGACAGGTCAGCAGCACTGTTGGCCCCATCTGACCTGATGGCTTTTTTCCCGCCATGACTCTTGACATGCGGCAAAAGCAAGCCTGTACTTGAACAGTCCGACCGTTGCTGTGTTTTCTGGGTCTGTGCCTTCGGCGTAGACAGAGCTCAGACCCACAGGTGTAATGGGGCCCGGTTCCCGAGGGCTCAGGGGAGCTGGCCTGGCCCGGAACCGAGACCAAGACTGCCCCTTGGGACATCTGGTTTAGAATGCAGTCAGTTCAGTTTTGTGAAATTCACACTCACTATTATATTTCCTTATTTCGCATGCAGTACTTTTGTACATTTTATGTTTTCTATTTTCAGATTTTGTACAGCGGCAATTTCTTACTCTTTGTGTAAGTCTCCTTCTGTGTTGCAAGATACTTTGTACAGCGGCTTATCTCCAGCCCTCCTGAAAAAGGTAGGTCCATCCACATCCTTTTCTGCATTAGGTGCAACTCCAGTTTTGTGCAGGTTTCTAGTGAAGGCCCAGCTCTCTGCTCTCTTCCCGCCCCCTTCTGCACAGTTGTGCTCTCTTGTGCATCAGAGTGTGTCCTGGGAGCTGCCTCACCTGTCTGCTGGGGCTGAACACTGCCTTTTTCTTTTGCTCGCAGACTTAAGATGAAGGGGGCAAGTAAGATGACAAAGACTATGAATGTCCCTCCTTTTTTTTTTTTTCCTTAAAGACTTTATTTATTTGACAGACAGAGATCACAAGCAGGCAGAGAGGCAGGCAGAGAGAGAAGGGGAACCAGGCTCCCCGCGGAGCAGAGAGCCCAATGCGGGGCTCGATCCTAAGACCCCGAGATCATGACCCGGCCGAAAGGCAGAGGCTTAACCCACTAAGCCACCCAGGTGCCCCTGTCCCTCCTTTTTTTTTTAAAAAAAGAAACAGACACTGATTTTTGTGAAATAGGTATACTAAAAGATAGATATTAGTGGAAGGTATCTTTGTATTTAAACAAGAGTTCTGATTTTCTCAAAAAGACCTCCCTCATCTATTGGATGCTTGTTGTATTTATTACAAGACCAGAGAAACTTGGAGAATTCATTTGTTCTAGAGGGAGGTGAGCACGGGGTGGGTGTGGTGGGGGCAGAGGGAGAGAGGGAATCTCAAGCCGACTCCGCACTGAGCACACAGCCCAGTGCGGGACTCGATCTCTAACCCTGAGGTCATGACCTGAGTCAGAATCAAGAGTTGTGGATGCGCAACTGACTGAGCCACTCAGGCATCCCAAAAGCAGAGGAATTTAAAGATGTGTACTAGAAACCTTCGGTGGCAAAAGTAAACGTGAAGCTAGAATGGAAACCAGCGTGACTCCTTTGGTGGAGTTTTAAGGAACATCTTATGAAGTTGAAATGCAGATCTCGGTTCTAGGCGTCACATTAGAATCCGCTGAGAAACCCTGGTCCTGCCCATGGGTTAAGTGGGGTCTGGGCACACTTGTGCTCCTGTCATTGGTGTTGAGAAACTTAGTCCCAGGTGCCTGCCTTTTGAAGCCTGCAACAGAGATTAGGAGGTCGCCCAGACAAGGAAGTTCCTGGTCCCACCTTGTGTAATTCTGAGGGGTGTCCCTATCCCTCCCCTGGTCTCCTTGAGCAGCCTGTGGCTCAGTGAACATGAAGAAAAGTCTCATCTCCTAGTGGCAGACATAAATGTACTCACAGTCTGGCGCTTCTCCAGTGGGCACCCTCTTTCAGTGGAAACACCAGTGCCAGCAGCAGGCTGGGGAGAGCACCGTCACCAGCTGTGGGCTTGCATCAGCCCTGCCATTTGGGGGACAGTTTAGAACCTGCAATTCTGCCTCCAGGTGTTGCATCCCAGGAGACAGACAGACGTGCGCCAACATTTACAGACAGGGGTGGGCACTGAAATGCCATCCGTAGCTGAACACGGGGCCCAGAGCGCCCCGGGAGGCGTTGGCAAGGCCACTCCGGGTGTCCACAGGGTCTCCAAGCTGCCCTGCCGTGGGCACACAACCAGCTTATTGTGTCTCTTCAGTTCCAGTTCATTCTCTTCAGGCTGTTCTCAGAAGCCCGAGAACCCCCATCTCAGGAGGACGCAGCCGGCCTTCCCTGGAGGCTCCTGTGCCTGCCGTCCGCGGACTGGCAGCGAGCCGCCCTCCATCTGTGGAAACAGAGAACCTTCCAGGAACTGTTGAAGGAGAAGGAAGCTCATGTAGGTCCCACTGCCCTTTTCCTGCGTCTCACCTCGTCGTGACGCACAGGGTTTTGCGGATAGATTTGGGGTGTCCTGAGGACAGGGTGGGCCAGCCTGACGCTGAAGCAGCACAGAGGCGGCTTTGAGGGAAAGCGCTGGGTATTACTGGCGAGTCACACGGCCGCGTAAGAAGTAAGACTGAAAAGTCATTTCTACTCTGCCCACTTCCCCTGGCACTAACATTTTGCAGAAGGTCGTAAGGGTGAATAAACATCTACTTGGAGCACAACTGCCAGGCTCCGATTTGGGCTGGGCCCGCTCTATGCATGGTCACGGGTGGCCCCGGCCTGCTCCAGCCAATAGGCCTCCATTATTAGTCTGCTGCGCCTTCATAACCTTGCATTTATTCCTTGTGTGTTTGCGTACTTCGGTCTTTAGAGAAGAAACTCTCCACTGTGTTATTGTATATTCAATTCTTTTACCAGAGCAGGTGTGACAGCATGTGTTTAGCACAAGCAACGCGCTGGGAGCACTCACTGCCCGCGGGCAGCGTAGCCAGTGTCTCCGGGGGCCGTCGCCCTCTGCTCTCGGGTGATCGTGGATGTGGACGTGTGCGCGTGTCCCTGAGCAGGGAGCTACTCCGTGTTGCCGGCTCTGGTCCTGACAGGGAGTGTGCTGCACACGCATTTCTGGAGTGTGCTTTTTTTTTTTTTTTTTTTTTTTAAGATTTTATTTATTTGACAGAGAGAGGTCACAAGTAGGCAGAGAGGCAGGCGGGGGCGGGGGGGGGGGGGAAGCAGACTCCCCGCTGAGCAGAGAGCCCGATGTGGGGCTCGATCCCAGGATCTGAGATCATGACCTGAGCTGAAGGCAGAGGCTTGACCCACTGAGCCACCCAGGCTCACTGGAGGGTGCACTTTTACACACAGTGTGAGGTTTTGAGATTAGTCCATGTTCATGTGTGGAATCGTTGCAAGAATTTCGGTGACACCTGTGCTACCGGGAGTGTCCGCAGCGCGTCACGACATCCGCGCTGCGGTGGCTTCGCCCCACTCACGACCACGGTCGTGGCGATGGTGGTAGCAGGAACTGAGCGCTGTGCAGACGTCGCAGGCTAACTGTTCAAAACCAGGCAGTGTGCTGGAGAAGTCCATCTCCGAGTACGAGTCTGAGCTGCTGCTGTGAGCCTCCCGTTCAGAGGTAAACGAGGCAATATCTGAGCTCTTCGTCAAGGGCTCAGGGCCAGGGCCTCAGGCTGACCGCCTGGAGCAGCGAGAGGATAGAGACCAGCGGAGGTGCACAGCTGCCTTCGCGTGAGGCTCCCAGTCGTGCCTCGGAGACAGCAGACTGTCCCCAAGCTGACCTGTGGCTTCTGCGTCCTGTCCGCACTGTGGTGTTCATATCGTCCTTTTCTCTCAGTTAACTTACAGAGACTGGTTACAGCTGGAACTAGAAATTCAACCCGAGCTTGATTTTCTTTCGGATATGGAAAGGTAAGTGTTGAAAGGCACCTGCTTTGGGGTGCCTTGGGGGGGCGTCAGTCTATGAGACATCTTTTATTTCAGCTCAGGTCATGATCTTGAGGTCCTGGGACCAAGCCGGCTCAGGCTGCCTGCTCAGTGGGGAGTCTGCTTCTCCCTCTGCCCTGCTGCCCTCAACACCATGTGCATGCATGTGCACTCTCAAATAAATAAAATCTTTATTTTTTTTCTTTTTAAAGATTTTACTTATTTGTCAGAGAGAGAGAGCGAGCGAGCACGGGCAGGCAGAGGGGCAGGCAGAGGCAGAAGGAGAAGCAGGCTCCCTGCCGAGCAAGGAGCCCGATGTGGGACTCGATCCCAGGACGCTGGGATCACGACCTGAGCCGAAGGCAGCCCCTTAACCAACTGAGCCACCCAGGCGTCCCTAAAATCTTTAAAAGGGGATAAGGGATCTGCCTTTCAAAATGCTGTAAGATTTGCATTATCTTAAAGTCTGAGTCTTCTGATATCCTCAACGTTCAGTTTACATAACTGACAAGCACAGTTTCATTCATTTGTTCCTTCAAGAAACATTGAGTTCCTCCTGTTAGGTACTTCTAGAATGTTCTTGAACATGGGGTGCATTGTGATGAGACAGGCCTGCCCTTACGGCACCTTTATGCAGGCAGGGGCACCAAGCAGTGCACTTCTGCCCTGACACCCCAGAGTGGGCCTGGGGTCAAGCAGGCAGACAGCTAAAATGGATCGGGACACCCGACAGGGCTCTGAGAACGGGTCCCGGGGAGGGCCCGGCAGGGGCAGCAAATGTGCTTCCCTAGGTGGGAGAGGAGCAGGGAAGGCCGAGCGGACTCCTGGTTGTCCGTGGCCCTGCTGCAGGGGCTGGACAGTGTTCTCAGCTGGCCGGCCGGCCTGCATCTGCCTCGTGCGTGGGAAAAACACAACGGCCAGCAGAGGGCTGGTCGGCGCTGCCACCAGTGCTGGCCCTGAGCGTGTGGCAGGAGGAGCAGGTAAACCGAAGTCTGAGCTCCTGTGGGTCCCAGGGCCAACTCTGTAGACCACAGGGAGGAGAAATGTGCTGTTCTGAGTGTGAGAGTGGGGTGCTGACAAGCCCCTGGGTGTGGGGGTCCTGCGGTCAGGGAGGGAAATGTGCTGGGACTGTAGTGGAGTTGGTGGGCCCAGGAGCACCCGGGGGCCAGCCAAGGGCAAGGTTCAGCGTGAGCCGCCCTGAGCCACTGTCCCTTTGTGGTCAGAGACCGGTCACGTGCAGGGGTTGCTATCTCGTGGTGTCAGGTTCTAGGAGGAGCGAGTAGAGACAAAGTCAGAACCGTGTCAAGAATAACTGCTTTTCCCACCACATGGAGGTCCACTCGCTCCTCAGGTCTGTGCCCAGCCACATGAGTGCTTTGTGCAGGGTTCGTCTGTCCTGGGGTCTCCCCTCCCTTCCCTCCTCCTCCTCTATTTTGCTAGGAAAAGCAGCAATACGTTGTCTAGTGGAAGGACCCATGGTAAGCATTTCTTACCTCCAGACCACTATGTTGGAGTTGTGCTCAGGCCTTTCCTTTTTTAATTCTACGAGTAGCACAAATACATTTCTCACCGGTTCCTTGCCCATTCTTTGGGTCTATGGAAACGTTTTACTTGGGTTCGGCTCACTCTGCCAAAATGGGCTGTCAGTGGTTCTCTGGCTGAGGCTTTCAGTCTGTACGCCCTCCGGACCTTTTCTGTGAGCACCGGCAGAGCCTGGCCCAGATCTGGACGCCTTTGCTGGCAGACCCTGGGATAATGACCCAAGGGGGATGACCCCTGAGGGGGTCTTGACTGTGGTAGGGGACCTTCCTGTAGCCTCAGTCCCTCAGATCTAACCCCCTGCCGTTGTTGGGCCCTGGCTCTGGGCTCACTTTTCGGCCACAGGAAGCTCTAGTTTGCAGCCTTTCTCCGCGCAGACCTTGGTGTTTGCTGTTGCAGGTGGGACTTCCAGCGGTGGGCGATCCGTGAGCATTTCCTCCCCGCGCCATCCTCGGCAGGGGGCTGCGATGGGGAGCTGCAGACCGCGTGCTCGGTTCTTGTCGACGTGCTGATAGACTTCCGCCACAGGTGAGCAATGCTGTCGCCAACAAGCACTTTTCATTCCGGTAGTTCTAGGAATGCGTTTTTACTTCTCTCGGTCTGCATTGTGTTCTACCAAGCACAGTTGAACATATTCTGATGGCAAGTCTGGGTCTGTTTGAAGTGAAGGTGAGTTTTCCGAATCCATTTTCTTTGTGTGTAAATTTGCCAGTGGCGATGACTTGTCTTTCTGCTCTGGCACCTGGGTCACTAAGTGTAAGGGCTAGAATGAGTAGGCTAGCAGGTGGCAGGCCTCCCTACCTGTGCGGCATGGGCTGGCTGCCACAGGGGCGGAGTTCCTTGGAACGTGCAGGCTGAGTTGGGTTTGCCTTCCTGCTGAGCTGGTCTCTATTGGTCGCTGTCCTCATGATTGTCAATTCCATCCTCCACATTTTAGGTGGTGTATCATATTAAATCACAGAAAACGAATCTTGTTACCCTCTCAGAAACACAGTCCATGGAAATGATTACTGAAGACACAAGGAAGGACAGTGCCTTTATGTTTCCCACTGCCTCTCTGTTCCCCACAAGGATCTGTAAACACATGGCCTAGTTAGCAAAACTCTTACAAGTCATGTTACGTTGCAATAGCGCCGGAAATTTTCCTAGCGGTGCTTGGTGGCTGGGAGCAGCACCTGCAGAACCAGGTGAACTCAGGTTGGGGCCAGTCCTCTTGTCCTCACTATTCTCTTAGGAAGGAGGAACGAGGACGTGTGCACAGTGAAAGCAGTGACTCTGTGCATTCCTTCCATGTCCCCAACTCTGGAGTCTGCTTTCTGTCTGTGCATTTGTCAATCCTAGACATTCCACATAAATGGAGGTCCTTTGTGTCTGGCTCACTCAGGATAATGTCTTCAAGGTTAGTCTACATTATGGCATGTATCCGAACTTCGTTTTGTTTTGTTAATTACTGGACAGTATTCCATTGAAGGATGGATCACATTTTGTTTATTCATTAGTTGACGGACATTTGGTTTTTCACTTACTATGAATCATTCTGTTACAAACATTTGTGTACAGACTTTTCTGGGTTCCTGTGTTTTCATTTTTCTTGGGCATATGCCTATGCATGGGATTGCTCGGTCATATCTTTTTTTCCCCTTCAATTGGTATTTTTAAAAATTAATATATAATGTATTATTTGTTTCAGGGGTAGAGGTCTGTGATTGACCAGTCTGCTATGTCATATCTTAACCTTTTTTAGGAACTACCGGACTGTTTTCCAAAACTGCACCATTTTACATTCCCACCAACAGTATCAGAGGGTTCCAGTTTCTCCACATTATCACCAACATAGTTACTGGTACCTCTTGATAATACCTGTTCTAATGGATATGCAGTGGTATATTTCATTATGGTTTTTATTTGTTTTTCTCTGGTGGCTAATGATATTGAGCATCTTTTCATTTGCTTGTTGAGTTTGTGTATCTTCTTTGAGAAATGTCACATCCTTGCCCATTTTAAAAGTTCTTTATGTATTCTGGATACCAGATCCTTATCCGATACGAGATGCGGATATTTTCTCTCATTCTAGGAGTCATCTTTTCCCTCCTTCCCTTGATGGGAGTCCTTTGATGCACAGAAGTGTTAAATTTTGATGAAGTCCAGATTATTTTTAGTTTTAGCTCTTATTTTAGGTCTTTGATCCATTTGATTTAATTTTTATGGAATAAGGATCCACCGTTAGTCTTTTGCATATGGACATCCAGTTGTCCCAGCAGGTTTTGTTAAACACTCTGGACTCTCTATTGACTTTGGTGTATACACCCCTTTTTTTTTTTTTTAATTTATTTATCAGAAAGAGAGAGGGAGAGCGAGCGAGCGAGCACAGGCAGACAGAGTGGCAGGCAGAGGCAGAGGGAGAAGCAGGCTCCCCGCCGAGCAAGGAGCCCGATATGGGACTCGATCCCAGGACGCTGGGATCATGACCTGAGCTGAAGGCAGCCGCTTAATCAACTGAGCCACCCAGGCGTCCCATCACCCTTTTTTTTTTTTTTTTAAATAATTTTATTTATTTGTGATGTATATATCTATTCTTATGCCAATATCACAAGGTATTAATTACTGTAGATTTGTAGGAAGTTTTAAATTGGGATATGTGGATCTTCCAACTTCCTTTTTTTTCCCCCAAAGGTTATTTTGGGGGTTCTGGGTCCTTTGTAATTCCCCAGATGATCTTAGCCAAAAAGCCAAGAAGCGATAGTCCTTTGTAATTCCATCTGAATTTCCAGATCAGTTTGCCAGTTTCAACATAACCAGCTGGGATTCTGATAGGGATTGTATCTGTACGTAATTATACGTAGTTGTTGTTGTTGTTGTTGTTGTTGTTATTATTATTTATTTATTTATTTTTTGTCAGAGAGAGAGCAAGAGAGTGAGCACAGGCAGACAGAGGCAGAGGGAGAAGCAGGCTCCCCGCCGAGCAAGGAGCCTGATGTGGGACTCGATCCCAGGACGCTGGGATCATGACCTGAGCCACCCAGGCGTCCCCGTAGTTGTTATTATTTTAACGACACTGATTCTTCCTGTCCAGGAACATGGGATATCTTTCGATTTATTTAGGTCTTCTATAGTTTTCTCAAAGTTTTAGATTTTTCATCGTACAAGTCTTGCACCTCCTTGGTTAAATTTATCCTTAGGTACTCTAACACCACTGTAGATGAAATCATCTTAATTCCATTCTTGGATGATTCGTGGGTATAAAGAAATACAACTGATTTTTGTATATTGATCACCTGCCCTACAACTTTGTGAAATTGTTTATTTGCTTTAATAGTTTTTTTGTGTGTGTTGTTTTTTTATAAAGATTTTATTTATTTATTTGACAGACAGAGATCACAAGTAGGCAGAGAGTTAGGCAGAGGGAGAAGGGGAAGCAGGTTCCCCGCGGAGCAGAGAGCCTGATGCGGGGCTCGATCCCAGGATCCCGGGATCATGACCTGAGCCAAAGGCAGAGGCTTCAACTCACTGAGCCACCCAGGCGCCCCAGCTTTAATAGTTTTTTATTGAAAATTCTTTAAGATGCTGTGTATACAAGGACAGGTCATCTGTGAATGGAGATGGTTTAACTTTTTCCTTTCCAATCTGGTTGCCTTTCATTTCTTTTTCTGGCTGAACTGTCCCAGCTAGAACTTCCAGTGGTATTGAATGTAAGCGATGAAAGAGAACTTTGTCTTACTTCTGATTTTAGGAAGAAAGCTCTCATGGTTAAGAACAACATGAGCTGTGGCTTTTTCATAGATGGCCTTCATCAGGTTAAGGAAGTTCCTTTCTGCTTCTAGTTCGTTGAGTGTTTTTATCATGAAAGGGAATTGAATTTTGTCTAATGTTTTATCTGTGTCTATAGAGATGTTTCCATGGTTTTTCTTTATTCTATTTGTGTATTCTGTTGATAGGATTTCGGGGTGTTGAACCAACCTCCCATTCTTAGGATAAATCCCACTTGGTTACGGCACATAATTGTTTTTAGATGTCACTAGATTGGGGTTGCTAGTATTTGGTTGTAGGTTTGTTGTTGTTGATGACTGTGGGTGTCATGTGGTCCCCTGGGACCTCCTAACCCTGTGACCACAGGCCTCTGGAGGTAGGAGGAGAATTCGGGAAGCCTGTACATCAGGAGACCCTTAGAAGGCTTTTACTGTGTTTTTGTTTCAGTCTGAGGAGTTACAACTGCTCAGAGAATTCTGATGTGGTTCTCAGTAGCTGCGCAGGAAATCGAGATATTTTTTCCAGATTGCAGGTGAGTTAAAAGATGAGAACTCTGTGTGTTTCACGGTCATCTGCTATTCAGATATTTATTATGAATGTCTTAAAGCAACCCAGCAGAATGAAAGCGAACGTCACACATACACCGGATCAGACCCCGAGTGACGGTGTGCTCACTTCACCCGTGAATATCCCAAAAATACAGAAACAGAATCAGCGGTGCCAGAACCGTCTCCAGGCTTAGGAACATTTAAGATTTGCAAGTAGAAGAAACTGAGAAGATACCGACTTTGGTAGTAAAGGGGTTGCTGTCCACCCCTGCTGCCTTTTAGCTCCTGACGGCTGCATTTGCATGTCGGGCTCTGAGAAAGCACATAAACCGCCCCCAACAGGCGAAGGCGCAGCTGAGAGACTGCCCTTTCCCGGGGTCACCCGGCACCTCCGCAGGCTGGGGGGTCTTTTCACCAAAGCAGTTGTGCGTAGGAGGGTGTGGAAATGGGGCTCTCGTTTTGAAGTAAAAAGTGCAGTTTGCCTCAGGCCTGGGGTATGTCAGGACGATAAAAAGTCGGACCCAGAGAGTAGGCTCTGGGGTCAAAGTGCAAGCCACAGCCCCCTCTGCTCTCCACGTGCACGGTGTGCACCGGCAATCTACCTTTGGAAGTCCGCGTGTGGCTCTGTGTTGACAGGATTCTGTGGTGGATTTCACGCTTCCTGTGGGCGTTTCTGCTGCTCTTCAAGTGCTTGAATTGAGAAACTGGGAGGGACAGAAACCACGGAGCGGGTGGCCCGGACACTGGGAAGTTTTACCTACGAATGAATAAAATGTCCCGCAAAGCAGAGATCCCAGCCCTCCCAGCCTGCGTCTTGACCTCTTAGCCCCCACCTCTGGCCCGACGGGCCTGTGGTAGGAAGAGGGAGTGTGTCGTGAGGCTCAGGTCACACGTGGCAGGGACAATGCTGCGACGTGGCGCTTGGCTTATTAGGTCTCCGCACGTGGACGTGTGGTAACAGCGCACGCGCGTGTATGAGGGCAGGCACTGTACGGAGTGGTTCCGAGCCTGGTGTGTACACGCCACACCTGCGCGTCCACGGTAGCAAAGCGAACGACAAACGGTAGGATGCTAGCCCTAGGAGAGTCTGGTAAAGGTGTTCACTGTACTGTTTGTTTTTGCAAATTTTCAGTGATTTCCAAGTAAAAAGGCTCGTCCCACTCATTCCTCGCTCCTCGTGGGAGACCTCTCTCTCAAGCCCACTCAGCCCCATTTCCCAGTCCTGACCGGGGCCGACAGCCCTGAGAACTCCGTGCCTTCCCATTTGGGCACAGTCACGTGGAACCAGCGATAAAAGTGCGAACGCTCTGGTGTCGTTTCTGCAGGAGATGGCTGCTGACCTGGAGCAGGGCCCCGCCGCGTCCCAGAGCTGCTCTCCTTCGCAGGGGCACTTCCTTTTCAGAGTGTTCCGCACCCGGCTCCAGGCTCTGGCAGGCGGCGGGGATGTGGCCGCCCGCCTTCAGAGACAGCGGGAGCTCCTTGTGTACAAATGGTAACACAGCGCACCGTAGAGCGAGAGAGTGTCTTTGCACTGAGTTTTCTTTCCTCTTGGTCATTTGTTTCTCTGCCCTATCCCCAGCCTGCAACAGCATTTTCTCATTGGGGTTCCCATGGAGAGAGCAGGGTCTGAAGCTTTGGATTAAAGCCTTGCCCTTCAGACCCAGGAGCTGCTTTGAACGATGTAGCCCGAAGAATGCGTATCAAAACAGGGAGAACCATGTGCGCTTACAGACACTCACCGTAGCTGTCTTTATGAGCGGGAGATCCCGGAATCCCCAGTTCTCGGGAATGGCTTTGTTAAGACTATGGTGCCCGCTTTTACTTGGCTGTTGTGCCACTTAAGAATGGCTCTTGGGGTTAAGACGTGAATGCTGGCAGTGGACCCCACAGGGCCCAGGTGCTCAGCACAGCCCCAGACAGGGACTCTGGTTCCCGGAGCGAGTAGGCAGGGCCGTTACCAATCCGAGCCTGAGCTCTCAGGGAGTGAAGTCAGTGGGCTGTGCCGTCACCGCTGACACTCTCTTCCCCGCAAGGATCCTCCTTGGTCTGCCCCCATCCGTTCTCGTCGGCAGCCCCCAGGCCAAGCAGCCAGCCACCCCTGACTGCACGGAGTTCTTCCAGCTGGTCAACTCTGAGCTGGTAGGTGCGGGCAGACAACCTTGGGCTGCAGGGACGGGGGGTGATCTGGTTCTTGGAAGATTCGGGAATGTGGCTGCGGTCACTGGGAGCCAACTGCTTCAGTGTGTGCAGCCCATGTGGGATTGCTGAGGGAAAGAATGGGGGTACCGCTCTGGAAGCCGAGACAGTTGGGGCTGATGTGTGCCCAGCCCTCCTCCCACAGCTAGAACTGGGGCCAGCGAGCTGTAGAGACCAGCTTTGGCTCCCTTCCTCTGAAGCTTCAGTCCCTTCCTAGAGCTTTGCTGCATGTCCAGCCATCAAGATCCATAAAGTCTTGCAGACCAGGCACCTCCGTTTCTTTCCAGTTTGGACATGTCAGGTACACAGAGGCCGGTGGTGCCGAAAGGACTGCCATTCCCACCAGTCGGCCCTGCTTCCTTCCGTTGTACACTCTGGTCCGTGTCAGGTGCTCCAGGACCTTACCCAGAAACACTAAAGCCTGCATGCGTCCAGTCAGGGTCAGGGAGGTCACCAGGATAAGCACATTCTACATATTTCAGAACAACTTCCACCTGAAGATGTTTTCTAGTTTTTAAAAATGCACAGATATAACTAAAAATTGAACTAAGGTTCCATTCAGTGACACAGAGCTTTAAAAGGGGACTCAGAAAGCAGGGGAGATGAGACTAGGTATTCCTTGGGTCCTTAGCCAAGGAAGTTTCCCCTGAAGTTGTCAGAAGGGCCTGTGAAGACCAGCAGAACAGAAGCCAGAGGTGGGGAGGCAAGGTGCCACCCCAGCAACAGGGCCGGCAGGGAGTGTAGCACTGACCTTCTGGCCTGTGTTGGGGCCAAAGTGGGCGGGCCAGGGCCATTTCCACGTGGCTAGGCAGTGAGACGCTGAGATTCTGGGCCAGCCATGCAGGTGGGCCCCAAGCCGGACCTCCGAGGTCAGCAGTGGCGCTGTGAGCACAGCCGAAGCCTCTCCGCACACGCTGCCCCCACCCCCACCACCGGGCCCCCTTGGGTGCTCTCACTGGCCTGTGCTCTTTTGCAGAGAAACTTCTGCTCTCACGGAAGTGCCTTGACCCACGACATCACCGTCCACTTCTTCAGGGTAATTCTGTTGCCCTCTGCACCTACCAAATCTCCTGCTGAGACCTCTTGGGCTGGATCCTCATGGCCAGTGGTGCTTTGAGGCCCTGGCGCCTTTCTGGGGCGGGACACACATGCAGACCACTGACTTCTGGCATGTTCTCTTCTGCAGGGGCTCTTCAACGCCTGTTCACAAAGCACAAACCCTGCCCTCACCGCAGACCTGATCCTGAGTGCGTGCCAGACTGAGTGCCCCATAGTCCTGACCTCTGCTCTGGTAGGTGCAGCCACCTTCTCGGGGTGTGCCCAGGGCTGGCACAGGGACTGGGGGCCCAGGGCAGCACCCTGATTCTTGTCATTCAGGAGCAAATGCGTGAGGAGAAATAGGGGAGTAAAGCGGACCTATGGGCATGGAGGAGGACGGGCTTCCCTGCCTGCACCTGCTGGGAAAGCGTCAGGGTGTTGCTTTGCTCTAGTTCTGTGTTGGCTGAAGGTGAACCCTAATTTCCTGAGCTCCCCGACTTGGACTCCGCCTGTTGTCTTGGCAGACGGTCGTCTCCAGACTGGAGAAGAGAGGTGGCCCAGTCCCCTGCCAGCCTGGCCCTCCCGTGGGTGTGGGGTTCCTGGTGGGGGGGCGGGGTTCTTCGCTGGCTTTCCTGGAGTCCTGACGCCACACAGCTCTCCTGGCAGCCTTGGGACTTGAGCTGCCACGCCCCAAGTGGTGTGGCTTCACGCACAGTCTGTGGCTCACGTGGGTGGAATTCTTTTTTTTTTTTTTTTTTTAAGATTTTATTTATTTATTTGACAGACAGAGATCACAAGTAGGCAGAGAGGCAGGCAGAGAGAGAGAGAGAGGAAAGCAAGTTCTCTGCTCAGCAGAGAGCCCGATGCGGGGCTCGATCCCAGGACCCTGAGATCATGACCTGAGCCGAAGGCAGCGGCTTAACCCACTGAGCCACCCAGGCACCCCACGTGGGTGGAATTCAATGCGAAAGTTACCGTGTGTACACCTCCAGCTCTCAGTGGGGACGTGGGCGTCCTCCACAGAACTGCCTTGAACCTGGGATGGAGTACATGAGGCCCTCCTAAAAGGTCGGAGGCACTGGGTGACTGTGAGCTGTGCTGCCGGTGTCAGGCACATCTTCGCTGGTCACTCGGGTGTAGGGGCTGATCTGCTCTGCTGACCGGTGATCTTTCTCTTCTGGAAGTTGTGGTGGCCACGCCTGGAGCCTGACCTTCGCAGCCGGTGGAGGAGCAGCTTCCAGGGCCCGCTGCCCCAGGGGCTGCAGAGACTGGAGGCGGCCCGGCAGTTTGGCAGGAGGTGCGTGGAACAAGGGCAGGAGGAAGCACAGACGTTCTTTAGGACCTGCTATAGGTTACTTCCATGAACACCTTGGGCTGCTGGCCAGAGGCCTTAGGGCAGGCTGGGCAGGAGCCACGTGGAAGGGAAGGAACAGACCCGACCTAGCAGGTCCCTGCCCAGCTTTCTGCCCCACCTGCCTCTCTCCTCCTGGCTCCAGGCCTAGCAGTGCCGGCATCACATGGATGTGCGGGAGGCAGGTCCCGGGCTGTCCAGCTGGCAGTCTCCGGCACGGGATGGCTTGGGAAGAGGGCTATGGTCCAGTCTGGCCTCCTTCTATCCCCGTGTGCTGCGGCAGTTGCTGCGGCAGTGTCCAGAGCACTTGAACTCCCAGAAAACAAGAAATGCCCCATTTCTACGTTATATGCCACTAATCTGGGGCCTTGTTTTTTAACCTGCCGGGGCACCTGCACATCACACTGCGGTCACAGCAGGGGCTGAGGAGGACGACTGGACCCAGAAGCCGGGGGTCTGCGTGGTGGGCTCCAGGTTGAGAGTTCTATGACCCAGAACCTTGCAAAGTTCGGGCAGTCAGGACCCGGTGTCCTGGTCAGCCCCCCCCCCCCCATGTCCACGACACAGAAGCAGGTTAGGACAACTGGGGACTGGACCCAGACAGCGGCCTCTAGGTCCCTATGCCGAGCCAGGGGTGGTTCTGCAGACTCTAAGCCTGCACCGCCCGCGCCACCCTCCCACCCACCCCCACCCCCGCCATCCCACCTTGAAGGTAAGCAGGGCTGGTGGCTTTCTGCCAGGACATGGCTGTGAGGTTCCTGTGGTGACCCGTATCTGTCTCCTAGCTGCCTCTCCTCCGACTCGGCATCCCCCCCACCAGGCCCGGCCTGGCTCTCGGCTGCGGCGCTACACTTTGCGATCCAGCAAGCCGGCAAAAGCAGCATCAAGAGCCAGCTTGAGAAGCTGGACTGCCAAAGAGAGGAGGCAAGCAATGAATTCCTTCACTTTCCTGGCAACTTTGTTTTTCATCAGTGTTCCGATGAGCTCTGTTTCTCTGGGTTCGTCGAATGCACTGTGCTTTTCCAAGGCCAGAAGTATGGCATTCGTGTGACTTTATTAGGAAGTAAAATTTACCGTGTTTATAGATTTAGTAATATTTGTCAGGTTTACTGACAGAGTACCTTACATGTTACACTTGATTGCTTTTAGCTTATTTTTACCCTCCCCAGACCAGGGCAGTGGGACCTTCTTTGTTCCTATTCCCACAGCCTTAGCTCCCTCATCTCTCCCTGAACTAAACTGAAAGTCATCTGTCAGCTCAGGACATATAGGCCTGCCGGAGGTTTTTGGTAATTTACTGTAAAAAAATTGTTGGAAAGTAATTTCAGTGGCCTCAAGCCTCTGAGGCCTGTGTGTGCTCAGAGGGAGCGGGGGATATCCAGAGTGACCCCAGCCAGCCTGGGTGCGCTCTAGGGGGTGGGAAGAGGTGGACCCCTGCCAGGATTGGTGGGGAGAGACTTTTGCATTTACCTCTAGGGAGTTCATAAACGCCCTTCTAGGCCAGGAACCCGGCAGCGGGGCGCGAGGGTGCGCAGGCCCTCAGCCGCGGCACAGCTCTTCCTGCAGTCACTCTAACAAGCTGCATTAAAGGCACACGTAAGAGGATGCAGTCTGTAAGAATTTATTCTCAAATTATCCTTTAAAATGCTTTTAAAATTTAAAAAAAAATTTAAAGTTTTTTTTCAGCATTATTTTCCTTCCCGAGAAGATCTACTTAAGGAAAAATGTATGCCTCTGCCTATGTTTAGTCAAAGAACAGTGTCCGCATTCTTGGAATTACTCTTGGAGGGTGCAGCCTGGGTGGCTTTCTGTTCTGAGGGCACCGGTTTTCTCTGCAGCTGCTGGTTGTCTTGTTCTTCTTTTCCTTAATGGGCCTGCTTTCGTCACATCTGACCCCACACTCGAGACATCAGGTAAGGTGACTCTTTCCCAGCCCTAGACCTCCTAAGGAGGATTTCTGGGAGGAGGGTCCTAGAACACTTGTATTGAAGGGCTCCTCGGGAATCTTGTGTTCGTTGGAGCGAGAACCCCTAGGCCCCGGGCCTCTTCTCTGAGGTCTCATTTCAGAACCCGGGCACAGGGGTCCCTGGCCTGTTCCTCCGCCAGTCACCATTCAAGACTCAACAGAAGGAGCAAGGGCTCCCTTCTGGGCTAGAGGTCACCCCTCTCCCCACTGTGTGCCTGTCTGCACAGCCAGCCAGCCGCCTCTTGTGCGGGCCACAGGCTGTTGACTCCCTGGAGGCTTTGGGCATCTGCGCTGAGATCCTGGGGTGTTTGGAGAAGAGGAAGGTATCCTGGCTGGTGCTCTTTCAGCTGACAGAGACAGGTAAGACAGTCCCTGAGCCCTGGTAGCAGAGAACGGCCTGTGTCTGTCCCAGTTACCAGCCATCTCTGGGGAAGACATGTGACCCAGCAGAGGCAGGCTGTGGTCCTCACTTTGTTTAGTCCTTTTTCAAAAATGACTTTCCACTGGTTAGGCAGGAACATTTGGAAGTCTATCTTCTCGGTAAGTATATAAACTACACTTTAGAGTAAGTGCAGTATAAACTCATCTCAACAATGAAAGAGCGGAGTCCTCAGGGTCCCAGAGTGCCACTGAGCCCTTATGGGGGGCGTTGGGGTCTACCTCCCAGGCTCTGCCCTCCAGCACGGGGACACCCCCCCCCACCAGCCAGGCACCTGAGGTGTCCCGAACATGCTGATGGGGGCGGGGAGGCTGCCACAAAACTAAACCCACCCCTCCCCACTCTGGTTGCAGAGGGCGGCCTGGGGCCTGTCCTCCTCCGCCTGGCCCCAGACCCATACATCAGGCTGCTGCCGTTTGCCTTCTGCAGGTAAGCGCACCTGCCACTCTGGCCAGTGTGGCAACACTCAGCGAAGGAGTGCGCACCTGGGGGGTTGTGCGTGCTCCAAGGAGGGGTCACCCCTTCTCCCATCCTGTATCAGTGCCACCGTGGGTCTCCCGCCAAGTGGGGACGATGCCTGTAACTTCACTCCGATGAGTCGCTGCTCTGTGCCGACTGCCACTCACCTCTGCGATCCTAGAGTCACGAGGCACCTTCTCTCTCACCTCCAGCCTTCTCTCCTATTTTGATGAAGACGCCCTCCTGAGGGAAGATGCCTTCCTGCACGTTGCTGTCGACATGTACCTAAAGCTCATCGGTCTCTTCGTGGCTGGGGAGACCAGTGCAGTCTCGGCTCTAGCCACCAGGGGCCAGGACCTCCAGGCCCAGGCAGGTGGCACATCTCACAGACCCGTGTGGCCAGCTCTCTGGGCACAGTGACCAGGTGGGGGCTTCATGGCCCCTGACAGCGTGCTGACCTGGGGCTCTGCCTGTCCCCTCTCCAGGGTGACCCCGTAGGCTTGATAACAAAAGTTCGTCATTTTCTGCTGCAATCAATACCCAGGTGCCCCCAAAAGAGCTTCTCGAACATGGCAGAGGTAATGCCCAGATGCTCGTTTGGTGTGTGTGGTTACGTCCGGGTCACTGTGTCAGCGTGCACCACCCCAAGCAGAAATGTGGGTCCAGCATCTGACACACTGTGCCCACTTACCTGGCAGCCGCAGCAGGCTGAGCACAGTTGTTTCCTCACAGCTGCTGGCCGCGAGTGGAGACCGGGACCCGGAGGTGAGCGCCGCCCTCCTGAGCAGACAGCAGGTGGCGCCGGACGCGGACCTCTACCAGGAGCCCCAGCTCTTCTGACTGGACCCTGCGCAGCGCACAGCCCGGCTCCTTCGTAAATAATTTATTACAAGCATAACATGGAGCTTTTGCACTAAAAAGTGGATTACAGATCTCCTTGATTGCTTTGGTGGGAAACCGGAATCAATTATTTAAAATCCATCTGGCCCCGAGTCACTATTTGTAGGAAAATGCTGGTCCCAGAGTGGAGGCTGGAAAGGCTACGTGAGTTGCACACCGAGCCCCCCTTCGCCACACGGCAGATCGTGCCCTCCTGACACACAGGTGGGGGGTACAGCATGGGGGCTCCAGGGGAGCGAGCGAGCAAAGCTGTGCCATCAGGTTGCATATGAGGAACTACCGAAACTGTCTTAACCCCATTTAGCGCCCGTGTTCAGGTGGGCTCGGGCTTCACGGCCTGGCCCTCCACAGTCCCAGGCGGTGGCTCCAGGGGCAGTGCCTTGTCCTGGGTTTGCGTCAGAGGGTGGACCATGGACATGTGCACGTTGAGGTTGTGGGCCTTCTCGAACCGCCGGCCACACTGGTCACAGGCAAAGTCCAGCTCGGTCTCAGCCTTGTGTTTAGTCATGTGGTACTTGAGGGATGCCCGCTGCCGGCACTGGAAGCCACAGACTTCACACCTGGGGGACAGGGTCAGGTGAGCCAGGGTGTGGGCGCCAGCGTGGTCGTGAGAAGGTGCCCGTCCCCACACTTACTGCAAAGGCTTGGCTCCTGAGTGGCGCATCTGGTGGACGAGAAGGTGCTTCCGCTGCTTGAAGGTCTGTCCACACTCATCACAGATGTAGTTCCGCACCTCTGTGGGCCAGAGATCCAGTGAGCACCGCATGAGAAATGCCCCCACGGAGCACGGGGACCCAAGCAAGGGGCCGTGCAAACCCTACTTTACTGGTATTAACATTTCTAATGTAAAACTTTTTGTTAAGATTGCTTAAAAATGTCACCTGAGACTTCGCCAGCCACTGTACACAGGTGAAGCCTGTTTTCTAAAGGAGAAACTTTAGATCTACTCAAGCAAAGATCCTTAGAGGACGTCCAACTCACTAAAGCTTCATTGATTACTATTGCTCTAAAAATTATCCCCGTATTGGGTCCAAGGTAGGGGAGGGCAATATCCACTTAGCAAATAAATTTCTTATACTCTTGAACAGAAACCCAAGAGTCAGTTCTACTCCTGGACGTGTGCCTGGGGTGGTGGCCACGAGCCTCTTCCTCACTGCCGTGCCATCTACAAACACCCACCCCGACTGGCTCTCCCCCCTACCAGGTACAATGCACCCTTCCAAGTTCACAGTCCACTCTCTTGGTGTTTTAAAAAAAAAAAAAAAAAAAAAAAACGCTAATAGTTATGACCACTGGTGTCTGAAATGGGACACAACTTGACGTCCCAATTTGAGGGAATTATTTGTGTCAGATGTCCAGGGTGGCTCAAAAGCAAGAAATACAGGAAAAATGGTTTCACGGTGAGACCAACCAATAGATCTGTTCAACAATAACACTGACAAGTCTGGGTAAAGTGTAACTTTCTATAGTTGTCATTTTAACAAAAACAAGCACAATTTCTGTTTAGGGATAAACAGGTACACAATCCACGGATCTTTTAAAGGGGGTGATGCCAACGCAGGAGAGCAGCTTTGTGGGGAGAAGCTGCAGCAGCGGGAGTCAAGTGCACGTAGTTTCCGGGCTTCCAACACAGGTGGCACAGATCACATCGTAAAGGGAGGGGAGTCAAAACTACGAAATGCACATGAGCCCAGGGTTGTAATGTGGATGCAGAGAATTCGTGGGGAGAGGAAGAGGGTCTTCGGCTCACATCATCCCCCACACACACTTAGGTAACTATCAGATCCTCCCAAATACCCCAGAAATGGACCTGGAGACTGGCAAAACCAGCCCCAAAACTAAAGGTAGAGAGGAGGAGGGAGCGGCCTTCGGGGAGAAGAGCAAGAGACAGACTAGCTCACAGGGAAAAGGAGTCCCCAGAGCAACTGGCTTGGAAAGCCAGAGGGGCCGAGGGCCTGAGTTTCCCAAGTTCTTGCAACTAGTGGGGCTTCAAGCCTGGAATTGTAAGGGTTAGGGTTAGGGTTAGGCTAGCCTCAGGGAGAGCCCAGCGAGCACTGCCACTCTCGGAGCAAGCGCACAGCCTGTGGACATACAAGAGCACCTGGGGCCCGCGGGGTGGGGGTGGAGGTTATGTGCTCAGCTCAGAGAGCATCCCAGAGAGACCCCTCTAGGAGCAAAGGAACAGCAGGTGCCCTTGACCTCCCCCGCCCCCAGCATAAGCAAAGGTCCACCTCAGGAACCAGCACCGACAACAACACTCCATTCCTAACTCACACCAAGCTGCCTGCACTCCGCTGGCCTCAGTCCCAGCACAGCAGGCCCCCTGCCCCGAAGACCAGCCCAAACCCCTGCTCACACCACGTTCCTCTACCCGGGAGTTCCGGAGTCTGTGCCAGCGGGTCTCATTTCCTGAGCACACCAGAGCACAGCCGGCTGCGCGCCACCTTCAGACCAGGTGCCGCCCACACCGGGCGCAGAGAGCCTCTGCAGACGCCTGGTCTGAAGGCTAAAGCGACCAGGACACGCGAGCAGAGCACGCCCCGAGGCGCCGGGCCCTGGCCCACTGGGAACTGGCCCACTACACTGCAGGGCCCCACAGGAAGTCTTCATCAGGCCATTACTCTCAAAAACACACAGAAAAAGGCACAGACAAAACGAGAACCAACGGGAAGACACCCCTGCAAGTGCGGAGGGAGGGCGCCTACCATCTTCTCGGTGCTGTTTCTACAATTGCTACAATGTGCGTGGGTTACTTGTACAATCCGAAAAGCACGTAATAAAGGTCATTTTTTAAAAGTAATGAGAAAAACCCCCACCAAAATAAACTTGCTGAAAGGCACTGGGATTTCTTTTTTTTTTTTCCAAAGATTTTATTTATTTACTTGACAGACAGAGATCACAAGCAGGCAGAGAGGCAGGCAGAGAGAGAGGAGGAAGCAGGCTCCCTGCCGAGCAGAGAGCCCGACGTGGGGCTCCATCCCAGGACCCTGGGATCATGACCTGAGCCGAAGGCAGCAGCTTAACCCACTGAGCCCCCCAGGCGCCCCGGCACTGGGATTTCTTCACTGTCAGTCCCACACCACTTACACATGACCCTCAAGGCACCAAGACACAGCCCCAGGCATCTTCGAAGGGCACGCGGCCCCCATCAGCCACCCAAGGGGACTGTACAGGTGAGCGTGTGGGAGAACAGGGCACGTACCTGTGTGGATGAGCTTCACGTGACGCTGCAGATAGCGATCGATCATGAACACCTTGTTGCAGCCAGGGTGGGGGCAGGGCCTCTCCCGGACCTCCTCGTGGTGCTCCTTTATGTGCTTCTGCGGGAGGACAGCAAGACCCTGAGTGCCTCGACCAGGACGGTCACCCCCAATCACACAGCACATGCCTCCCACATGCCATACACGGCACCCTCAAAGGAAGAGACCCAACCATCCCTCACTCAACCAGAAGTGGGTGCTTTTCCCAGGAGTGGCAGGCTCACTTCTTGGCCCCTGGCTGCTCCACTCTCTACCCACCGAGGCTCTCATGAGGCCCTGGGAACAAGTCTATACCTGGCTCTACAGACACCTGGGCCCTCCTGGTCAGCCACACACAGAAGGTAACCCCTGGCCCCGGGGCAACGCCCTGCTTACCTTCATGCCGTCGGCCCCTCGGTACACAGCCGTGCAGCCCTGGTAAGGGCACTTGTAGATGGTGGGCAGCTCCTCCCTACAAGGCAGAGCACACATGGAGCCGCCGCCCCCGGTGCGCAGGGCGGCCCCAACCCAGGCCCTCACCTCTCACAGCGGAGCTTGTTCTTCCAGCCTGGCTTGGGGCCAGGTTTCTTTCGAATTTTGGGTTCTTCAGACTTCTTGGTTTCTTGGCTTTCACTCTTTTTGCCAGAGACCCTATGAGGGGGACAAAAAAACCAAAACAAAACACGGGGGGGGGGCATAATCAGATTCCGTGCTGTTTCTGATCTCTATCGCACGTATTCTCTCACTTTTCCTCATGCTTCTCTCTCCTCAAACAGGAGAGGTGGGCTTTTTCCCCAAGCTTCCATGGCATATCCTGTTTCAGTCTCAGTGCTCACTGGCTGGCTTTCAATTTGACCTTAGCCACCAGAGCTAGACCAGCTCCTAGCACAGGCAGAGGCTCTGCACTGCCGCCTCAGGAAGGCAAGGGGCAGGGACGGCTGGGTTGTCGGGACTCAAACTTCACTCCCTAAACATCAAAACCAAACACTACTTGGAGACATCATATTAAATGATGGATTGGGGAAGCTTTAGGGGTCTGTCCCTCCAACAAAACCACCACCAGGCTAGAAAAGATCAGAATCAACAGTTCTGGAACCTGATGGGAGGTGCCCAGCCACCAGGCAGGGGCTCAGAGGGAGATGCGTGTTCTTGGGAGAGCGCTGTGCTGCTCCGCCGGCTGCCGTCCCTGCTCCTCAGTCCTGCCGCTGGGGCCGCTGTGGACAGTGGGGACCTTTTATTCAGTCTGACGGGTCCCTGAAGGACCGGTTCAGAAGCACCAATCTCCCCGTGGGGCCTAGTGAAGATTTAAAGAGACACAGGGCGCCTGTGGCTCAGCTGGTTAAGCATCTCCCTTCGACTTAGGTCATGATCCCGGGGTCCTGTGATCAAGTCCTGCCTCCAGATCCACACTCAGCAGGAATCTGCTTCTCCCGCTCCCCCTCCCTCTGCTCATGCTCTCTGTCTCTCAAATAAAATCTTTAAAAAAGTATAGAAAGAGAAATGTACTTTTTTTTTTTCCTTTTCAGATCCAAACCTTTAAAAAAAACTGTCAGAAACAGAAGGAACTTCTTAGGGCATTATGCGACAAGCCTATACCTAACATCACCCTCAACTGTGAAAGACTGAAAGCTTTCCCATAATCAAGAACAAGACAACGGCGCCTGGGTGGCTCAGGGGGTTAAAGCCTCCGCCTTCGGCTCAGGTCATGATCCCAGGGTCCTGGGATCGAGCCCCGAATCGGGCTCTCTGCTCGGTGGGGAGCCTGTTTCCTCCTCTCTCTCTGCCTGCCTCTCTGCCTACTTGTGATCTCTGTCTGTCAAATAAATAAAGTCTTTAAAAAAAAAAAAAGAACAAGACAAAGATGCCGATTTTCACCACTTCTATTCAACACAGTATTAGAAGTTCTAGACACAGCAATCAGGCAAGAAAAAGAAAGGGGATCTAAATTACCAAAAAAAAGTACCTCTATGCACAAATAACATGATTTCCTACATAAAAAACCCTGAAGAATCCACACAAAAATAAACAAATTCAACAAAGCTGCAGGGTACATAATCAACACACAAAAACCAGTTCTAAAAATAAATGATGCAAAACAAAACTTTAAAAAATTCATTTGCACTAGCATTAAAAATAATACTTAGGAATAAAATTAACCAAGAAGATGAAAGACTTATATGCCGAACACTAAAACATACTGCTGTAAGAAATTTAAAAAGACCTGGGGCGCCTGGGTGGCTCAGTGGGTTAAAGCCTCTGCCTTCGGCTCAGGTCGTGATCCCAGGGTCCTAGGATCGAGCCCCGCATCGGGCTCTCTGCTCAGCGGGGAGCCTGCTTCTCCCTCTGCCTCTGCCTGCCTCTCTGCCTACTTGTGATCTCTGTCAAATAAATAAATAAATAAATCTTAAAAAAAAAAAAAAGAAAGAAAGAAATTTAAAAAGACCCAAATAAGTGGGAAAACACCCCAAGTTTATGGACTGCAGGATTAATATCAAGATGGCAATATTCCCAAAGGAAGCTACAGATTCAATTCCTAACCCTAACCCAGTGGTGTTTTTGGCAGAAACAAAAAAAGCAATCCTAAGCTTAACATGGAACTTAAAGAGATACTGAACAGCTAGATGAGTCTGAAAAACAAAGCTGGAGGACTCACACTTCTGATTACAAAACTTATTATAAAGCTACAATAATCAAAACAGTGTGGTAGTAGCACAAAAACAGACATACAGACTAAATGAAGAGAACTGAGAGCCCAAAAATATACCCCTCACAAGAAAAATCAACTGATTTTTTTGAGAAAAGTGCCAAGTCCAGTCACTGGGGAAAGGACGGTCTCTTCAACAAATGGTGCTGGGAGAGCTGCATGTCCACGGGCCGAAAAACGAAACTGGATCCTGAACTCACTCCATATACAAAAATTAACTCAAATGAATCAAAGACGTAAGAGCTAAAACTATCAAAACTCCAGGATGAAAACATGACCTTGGATTTGGCAACAGTTTCTAGAATATAACATCAAAGGTAAAGCAACACGGGATGCCGGGCTGCCTCAGTCAGCAGAGCGTGCAACTCTTGATCTTGGGCTTGTGAGTCTGAGCCCCACATTGAACACAGAGATTTAAAAAAAAAAAAAAAAAAAAAAAAAAAAAAAAAAAAAAAAAAAAAAAAAAAAAAAAAAAAAAAAAAAAAAAAAAAAAAAAAAAAAAAAAAAAAAAAAAAAAAAAAAAAAAAAAAAAAAAAAAAAAAAAAAAAGGCAAAGCAACACAAGTAAAAACAGGTAAATTGGATTTCAAAATTAAAATTAAAAATTTTTGTGCACCAAAGGAAAGTATCAAGGGAATGAAAAAGATAATCCACTGAATGGGAGAAAATGTACTTTACAACTCAACAGCATAAAGATAAAACAAGCCAATTTAAAAATGGGCAAGAATAAATAAAAAGAAAAAAACTTTCAAAACTGAAGGGGAAAAAAAAGGCAAAAGACTTAAATAGACATTTCTCAAAAAATATAAGCATGTTAAAAGATGTCCACCATCACTAATCACTAAGGAAACGCAAACCAAAATGACAATGGGGTGCTACTTCACACCCAAGACGATGAGTACTAAAAAAGAAAACAGATTTGAATCACTATATTATATGCCTGGAACTAATGTAACACTGTGTTAACGATACTAAAAATTAGAAAAAAAAAAAAAAGAAAGAAAACATCCACTGTGGAAAGCAGTACTGATGTTCCACAGAAAATTAAAAATAGGACGCCTGGGTAGGTTAAGCCACTGCCTTCAGCTCAGGTCATGATCCTGGAGTCCTGGAATCGAGTCCCGCATCGGGCTCCCTGCTCAGCGGGGAGTCTGCTTCTCCCCCAACCCTCTCTTTCTCTCAAATAAATAAATAAAATCTTTAAAAAAAATTAAAAACATGTACACATAAACCTAACAGAACATGATATGTTAACTATACTGGAATTACAATTAAAAACTTAAAAGAGGGTTGGGGCGCCTGGGTGGCTCAGTGGGTTAAGCCTCTGCCGTCAGCTCAGGTCATGATCTCAGGGTCCTGGGATCCAGCCCCGCATCGGGCTCTCTGCTCAGCGGGGAGCCTACTTCTCTCTCTCCCTGCCTGCCTCTCTGCCTATTTGTGATCTCTCTTTCTCTGTCAAATAAATAAATAAAATCTTAAAAAAAAAAAAACTTAATAGGGGCACCTGGGTAGCTCAGTTGTTAAGTGTCTGGCTTTGGCTCAGGTCATGATCCCATGGCCCTGTCATCAAGCCCTGGGCTCCCTGCTCAGCGGGAAGCCTGTTTCACCCTCTCCCACTCCCCCTGCTTGTGTTACCTCTCTCGCTGTGTCTGTCTCTATCAAATAATAAAATCTTATAAATAAATAATAAAAAATTAAAAATAGAAACAGAATATGATCCAGTAATTCCACTACTATATTTACCCAAACAAAACTAAAATACCAATTCAAAAAAGACACAGGTCCCTTGTGTTTATGGCAACGCTATTTACAACAGCCAAGCTTCCAACAACATGGAAGCAACACAAGGGCTCCAAGATGAATGGATAAAAAAGACGTGGTATGTACATAATGGAACATCACTCATCCATAAGAAAAATAAGATCTTGCAACAACGTAGATGGACCTAGAGAGCATTCTGCTAAGTGAACTAATTCAAGGAAAGAGAAATAACCTATGTTTTACCTGTATGTGGAACAAAAAACAAAACCAACAAAAGCAGAAACAGCCCCATAAATAGAGAAGTGATGTCTGTGGGGCGGGGAGCGCTCCACTCAAGGAATGAAAGAGACAGCACAGAGAACATGGTCAGTGGAACTCTAACAGGGCTGCACGGCGACAGATGGCCGCTACACCTCGACGGGTACGGCACAACATACAGAATTACTGAGTCACTGCACTGTGGGCCTGACACAAACACTGTTGCCAACTGTACTTCACTGTAACGATAAACACGGGGCGCCCGGGGGGCTCAGCGGGTTAAAGCCTCTGCCTTCGGCTCAGGTCATGGTCCCAGGGTCCTGGGATCGAGACCCGCATCGGGCTCTCTGCTCGGCGGGGAGCCTGCTTCCCCCCCTCTCTCTGCCTGCCTCTCTGCCTACTGGTGATCTCTGTCTGTGAAATAAATAAATAAAATCTTAAAAAAAAAAGTTGGATGCTTTATCAGCTGAGCCACCCAGGCGCCCCTCAAACAGATACTTGTAGGCCAGTATTCATAATATTATTCACAACAGCCAGAGTGACAGATGAATGGATCAATGTACTGTGGTCTATCCATACAACAGAATATACTCAGTCATAGAAAGGAACCAAGCTCTGATACACGTTACAACACGGATCAATCTAAGACACATTATGTTAAATAAAAGAATCCTATCAAAAAGGACAAATACGTATTTCCACTTCCAGGAGGTTCCCTGATATAACTAGATTAGCGGCTGCCCGAGCCTTGGAGAGGAAAGAGGGAGATCATTACTTAACAGGAGCAGTTTCTACTTGGGATATAAATATATAAATATAAAATGGGGGGCACCTGGGTGTCTCAGTCCCAGCTAAGGGGACCGGCATGTGTGCTAAAACAAAGTCACATGGACAAGGGCTACTCAGAGGCCCTGTCCTAGGTTTCCAGTTGTGATTCACATTGTAGCACCCAAGGAACCACGTGGCCACCAGGTCTGAGTGTCTCTGTGGGCACAAAGGTGAACCCAAGAGCTGTGGCCAGCCCACTGCTACCTGGTCCCACCTTCCGTAGGGCCTGGCTTCTGTTTCTTTTTCCACAGCCATGTCAAAACTCAAATGAAAAAAGGAAGTCAGGTTTGCTCTTTAATCTTTGTGCTGCGTTTTCTTGGCTGATGGTGTGGTGCTTCCGGTCTGCACTCGACCGTTAATGCTCAGTAACACCAAGTGGGGCAGTGGCCAACTGCCGGTGCTCCCGCGCTTGGGGCGGGGAGGAAAGCAACACAAGTACACATCAGCCTTCCCTGCCAGGACCCTGCATCCTGAGAGAAAACACAAATCCCTGAAAAGGGAAGGTCAAGACAAGGCCACAGAGGCAACCCTACAGGGAAGTGGTGTAGAAATCAGTGCCAGAGGCAGATCTGAGAGCAACTGCAGGGCTGGGTCCCTGAAAGGCCAAGGACCTTAGCAAAGCAGCAGAAAGAAGTGCAGGGTAGAGGTTCCTGCGGGAAATCAGAGGGTGGCATGACAGACATGACTGTGGTATGACTGAGGGCAGAGCTGGCAGAAGGGAAAGCAGAGAGCTCCCAGAACGATGCTGAGTGGCCCTGCCACTCCCACATGACACAGAGACCAGATCTCAGCCCTGAACTAAGAAAACCTCCGGCTCACTCTGAAGCCACACAGTACTGGGCTAGGGTCGTCAGGCCAAAGAGCGGCAGGAAACGTGTGCTGAGCAAGGGCAGACCAGGAAGTAGGAGCCTTCATTCTCTGTCCCAACTACTCCCACCCAGTGACCCTACGAGGCAGACACAGGTTTCCAGATTACCCAGTGACGCCATTCCCACACCCTAGGGACATGGAACAAGACTGCCCCCCTTACTTCTTTTCTGGGTAAGGCTCGAAGGATTCATCCGAGGACTGGGTATTCAGTTTCTTATCATTTTCATCTTCACTCAGGATGTCCCTAGGGAAGAAGGGAGAACCTTTAGCAAAGACCTGTGGTGTATGACAGATCCAGTGACACTTCCTGTCTAGAAACACCATCAAATCTCCATACTCCATGTTTTTGCGCTCCTAACAAGGTCTTAGAAACCTGAATCCCCAAATTTCTGAACTCCTCTCCTAACAAAAAGGGCAGGCCAGCAAACTGAAAAATGACGATCCCCCAGAAGCCACACTCCCCTCACGCCAGGACCCTGAACTTGGAAAGAACCTCTCTAGGGGGCCCCAGGTAGCACACGAAGACCTCAAAGAGGTAGGCTTCTCAGAAAGGGGACTTTCAGACTATGAGTCAGCGGCTTCCCACAACCGTGAGCACCGACCCAGCTGACTTGTCAGCTGTTGGCCATTGCGGGCCACGAGGGAAAGATCGGTGCGTCTGCCCCTTTACCCTGAAGCATGAATTCAGTCTCCACAGCACAGCGGACAGACGGGCTGGTCCACCATGGCCTTCCCCTGCAGGCCGCCACGCGTCCAGTCAAGAGGAGACTGCAGGCTGGCTGGCGGCCTATAGGACAGCCTGCGAGCACTGCCGGCGCTGGAGGTGTTTTAGCACACCCACCCGAGTTCTTCCAGCCCCTCGGTCATTTGCATTGACACCCCACTAGATCTGAGCCTAAAATCACACTGTCCTCCTCCTTGTGCATTCCAGTCACAGCTTACGGGGAAGGGGTGTGAAGGCCACAGCTGGCATGTGGCTGCCACCACGAGGGGTTCTCAGCAGACAAGCAGGAGGTGGCCCCAGGAGCGAACAGTCCCTGACAGTGCCCTTCCGGGCGCAGTTGGTCCTCCTGCACAGAACCCCTGCCCCGGGTCACAATCAGGTCAGGACAAAGGGCCAGAGCTGACCTCGCCTGTTACAGTAACATCTACGGCCGGCACAAAACCACAGCCTTGAGGGACACAAGCCAGCAACAGCCAAAGAGCGACCACAGTACTCTAATTCCACACCCCCCTGGTTGTGCTCCTCCTGAGGATGCCTCAGGTCTCGGGGCCCTCTGGATCAGGAACAAGAAGCCTGGAAGTACCCTCGGCCACTCGTCTCCTTCCCACCAAGAGAAGGAGAGGGTCCTGGCCAGGACACAAGCAGGGAGCACACAGGTTGGCGGAGTTTGGTTTTCCAAGGAGGAATTTTAGGCTATTTAAACCCACTCTTCTCTCACCCCTCAGAAAGGTCACTGAACTCGTCTTTTACCCGATCATCCGAGGTTGAAGATGGAACCTGCTTCTCACCCAACCGCCCTGAGAAACAAAGAACAAGGCTCCTGTTACCAACACGGAGCGCAAGCAGTGCTCCCCAGAAAGGAGGCATGCACCTGTCTTCCTTGCGGGGAGCCTGAGGTCCTTCAACCTTAAATCCCACCCACCTCCCAGTCCCATTCCCCATAAGGTCCCTGCACAGCCATACCAGCCACCCCCACATCTAGCACAGGCATAGGCAGCACCCGGCATCAGAAACCCTAGCCAACAGCCCACATCAGCAAGCCCAGCCCTTCCTAGAGGCTCAGATCCAGTCGCTTCAGGGTGGGATGACTTGCACTTTGTGGATGTTCCGGGACATTTAAAAAAATCATTGTTATCAAAGTGTTGCATGCACACAGTAGGAAAAAAAAAAAGCAGTTCTAAGAACCTCTGACACAATTCCCTTCTGCCTTCCCAGCATTTGTGCCCCTCTATCTCTCTGAACTATTTGGGCAGCTACGCTTCTTTTTTTTTTTTTTTTTCTGGGTAGCTCAGGTGCACAAACGGAGGCTGCAAGCAGCAGCAGGAAGCCAACCGAGCCGCCCCAATACAAAGTCCATTAACAGCGACACTCCAACCATAGCACAGTGGGATGGGGTCCCAAACAAGGGCCCTGTGTCTCCTCTTGGCCAGCTGGCAGAGAAGCCTGTCTATACCAGTCCCGCTGGGATGTCACAGAGATGCTGGCTGAGACCCAGAGAATGACCTGCAGCTGGCCCAAAACAGCCTCAGAGGCAGCAGCTGCCCTCTTCCCCCATGTCCCACAACAAGGACCCCATTCTCCTGCTTCTCTCAGCCCCCTGGCCCCAAGCAGGCTTAGCAAGGAAGACCGGACGGCAGACAAGCCTCCCTGTACAGAAACCGCTGTGACGGAGTCCTTAACCCCTCCCTGGTGTCAGGGGCGCAGGAGGAGACGCTACGGCCGACTCCTCATCGTCTCTCCCAGAGCCGCTGCACAGGACACCGAGACCACGGTCCACAACCACGCAGACACCCACTTTCTGCTGAGGGCCCTGCCTGGCTCAACACTAGGAATCCTGGTCTAACAGCCCACAAGAGCCTCCTACCTGGGGCCCCACTTGAGGGGAAACTTGGCTGAGGTGGGGGGCCCAGCCCAGGCCCTTCGGGGTTGACATCGGAAGGAGGCTGGGCCATGTCGGTGCTGGGCAGCGTCTCGGTCTCAGCTGAAGCTGTGGTTGCTCTGCCCTGGGAACTCTGAGGGGCAGCCCCAGTGGGGCTGGACCCCTGATGCTGGGTCAGCCACGGGGCCATCTCCTTGTCCCATGTCCACTTGACTGCCAATGCACTGTCCAGCAAGAGGGCCCCGCAGCTGGCGTCAGCATCCATGGTATAGTCGTGGCCCTGGTCACAGCCCCAAACAGCTTGGATAACACCGCAGTACTCGGAGGACACCGTCCTCTGGAGGTTAGGCAGGGCCCCACAGCTGGCTGCGTGTCCATGCACCCACGCCACCAAGTCGCGTAGGCCCTGGGGGCTCGAAGTGATCAGGTCCACTGAGAAAAGGCAGAGAGACGCCACACCCATGGCCAGTCAGCACCCAGTCCACCTGGAGCCTACCCACACACCACACACAAGGGGCACACTCACCCAAACACGCTCCCTCCTCTGCCCCTGGTGGGGGTTTGGCACCAACCCTGCAAAGGATCAGCACGGCCAGGGGTCAGGCTGGCAGTGAACAAGACGCAGGCTCACCAGATCCCTTTCATAGGCCACCTCCCCCACATGCAATCTGAAATTTCTCCTCCGAGGGCTACCTCCTGTCTCCTTACACTCAGCCCTTCGTGGCCTTCATCTCCCCCAAGCATGTCTGTCCAACTCCCTCACACCAACGTGTTTGCTCCTCTAGGCACGGTGCGCTCCTCACTGCAGAGCCCTCCCCTCCCACCCCGGCACTCCCCAGGATGCAGGGAGCCTAGGCCCTGAATGCCCACCAAATGAAGGAAGGAGGAACGCCTACTTTGTGCAAGTCTTCCGGTGGCCTGTTGGGGAGACGTTGACCCTCTGCAGGAAGGACTTGAGGAGGCCGTGGCACTGGTAGAACTGGGCGTGGCAGTTCTTGCACACAAACTGAGACAGAGCTGGGTCCTGGTGGACGGCCACACCCAGCAGATGCTGGAAGTCCCTGATGAAAACTCGTTCCCCTGGGGGGGGTCTGTCTGAGCTCTCCCCAGAGGCTCTGCCAGAAATGCTTCGGAGACTCCGTGAGGAGAACTTCCCATGGCAGAGGCGACAGTGCCCCATGGCAAGAGCCCGGCCTGTTCCTGGGCAAGCACAGGAGACATTAAGTCAGCAGGCGAGGCTGCTCGCTGCAGAGGGCATGGAAGACACAAGCTCCCAGGAAACGGGCAACATGGCCCCAGCGGAGGTGAGGCGCATGTTCTGCCATCCTCCCAGCTCCTCGAGTGAAGAAGCAGCCCCTCCATGGAGCTTCCCCATATATACACCTTAGACACAAGCCCGCATCTGGGCCAAAGGCAAGGCTCTGGCTCTGGGCTCCCAGCTGAACAGAAACCCTTTTGGGGGAATGTGCTCAACGGAGGGCCTTATGGTCCAGAAAACCTTTCAGAGAATTCTGAGTGCTTCTACAACAAGGCCAGAATTGCCCTGATAACAAAACCAGACAAGGACGCCACAAGAAAAGAAAATTACAGGCCAATCTCTCTGCCAAAATGCCCACCAAATTCAACAACACACTAAGTGGCTCATATACCACGATCCAGTGGATTGATTCCAGGGGGGCAAGGACGGTCCAACACTCACAAACCTATCCATGTGATACACGTTCACGAAACAAAGGATGTGACTCATATAAGCATCTCAGCAGATGCAGAAAGTTTCTGACAAAACTCAATGCCCATGATGAGAAAAACTCTGAACAAAGTGTATAGAAGAAAATGTACCTCAACACAATAAAGGTCACAGGTACCAAGCTCATAGCTACCATTATACACACAGGTGAAAAGCAGAGAGCTTTCCTCTCAAGGTTAGGGACAGGATAAGGATGCCCGCCCTCACCACTTTTATCCAACATAGTACCAGAAGTCTTAGAGCAATTGGCCAAGAAAAATAAGAAATACCCAAATAAAAAAGAAGTAAAAAACTGTCTCTATCTGCAGATAATGGTATTATATATGGAAAACCCTGAAGACTCCATCAAGAGTCTAAGAATGCTAGGAATGCAAATTCCGTAAAGTTGATGGACACGAAATCAACAATGAACTATCAGAAAAAGAAATTAAGAAAGCAATCCCACTTACAAATGCATCGAAAAGAATAACAAAACCTATGAATAACTTTTTAACAAGGAGGTGAAAAACCTATATGCTGAAAACTATTAGACACCAGTGAAATAAACCGGGGACAAATAAATGAATATTCTGCGCTCCTGGATTAGAATACCACTGGCATGTTCATGCTACCCAAAGCTGCCTACAGATTCAGTGGAATTCTGATCAAAATTCCAATGGTATTTTTCACAAAAACAGAACAATCTTAACATTTATATAGAACCACAAAAGACTCCGAATAGCCAAAGCAATCCTGAGAAAGAAGAACAAAGCCAGAAGCATCACACTTCTTGATTTCAAAATAGATTGCACAACTACAGTAACCAAAACAGTACAGTAATAACATAGAAACAAACAGGTTAATGTAACATAAGAGAGCCCAGGGGCGCCTGGGTGGCTCTGTGGGTTGGGCCTCTGCCTTGGGCTCAAGTCATGCATGATCTCAGGGTCCTGGGATCGAGTCCCGCATCGGGCTCTCTGCTCAGCAGGGAGCCTGCTTCCCCCTCTCTCTCTGCCTGCTTGTGATCTCTGTCAGATAAATAAATAAAATATTAAAAAAAAAAAAAAAAAGACCTACGTGTGAGACCTAAAACTGTAAAACTCCTAGAAGAAAACGCAGGCAGTAAATTCCTTCTCCTCAGTCTTGGTGCTAATTTTTTAGATTCAACATTGAAAACAAAGGCAACAAAAGCACAAAATAAATAAGTGGAACTACATCAAACTGAAATGCTTCTCTACTGCAAAGAAAACCATCAACGAAATGAAAAGGCAACTACTGAATTTGGCAAAGTACTGCCAGGCATATAACAGAGACAAGATTAATATCTAAGTTCAGATTAATATCTAAAACACGTTAAGAGCTAATACAATTCAAAAACCAAAGACACAATCCAACTTATAAAAAGGCAGCAGGGGAGCCCGGGTGGCTCAGGCAGTGAAGTGTCTGACTTGATTTCGGCTCATGATCTCAGGGTTGTGGAAGCAAGTGCAGTGCCAGGCTCCCCACTCAGTGGGCGTCTGCTATCTCCCTGCCCCTCTCTCAAACAAATCAATCTAAAAAAACCCAACAAGCAAGCTTAAACGGTTGTTTTCCAAGAGAAGACCACTAGAAACGGCGAACAAGTGCAAGTACAAGGGCTCGGGGCTCAACATCGACCACCAGCAGGGAAACGCACACCAAAGTCACAAGGAGCCGCCACCTCACGCGGGCGATGACGCGTGCCGGGAGGGAGTGGAGAAAAGGGCACCCCTGGGCACGGCCGGTGGGAACGGAAACTGGCACAGTCTCTATCAAAGTCCCTCAAAACGCTCAAACTAAAACTACGGGGGTGCCTGGGTGGAGCAGTAGGTTGAGTCGGAGTCTGGGCTTCAGCTCGGGCCATGACCTCGGGCTGATGGATACGGAGCCCGGGATGGCGCCCCGTGTGCCCGCAGCCCCTGCTCAGCGGACGCTCGGCCCCTCTAGCGCCCCGCACGGACGCTTTCTGGGAAGTGTGAGTGGGCGCTCACGCTCTCGCTAAAACACACACGCAGACTTCTCTGTTTTGCTTTCTAAGAGACTGACGCATTTGTTTACGTACTTGACAGAGAGACAAGCAGGCAGAGAGCACAGAGCCGGATTCGGGGCTCGATCCCGTGACCCGAGCCGAAGGCAGCGGCTTAACCCACGGAGCCGCCCGGGCGCCCCCACCAATTCCTGAAAACTGGAAGTGAAACTGCCGCGGGGCCCACAGCGCCCCCTCCGCGTCCTCGTCCGAAGGAAACAAGCAGCTAAGGCAGGACCGCGGCCGATTCCCGGCAGGCGCGGGAACGACCTCCGGCCCCAGAGGGCGCGAGGAACATTACTCACCCACGAGAAGGGCGCCCGCACGCTGGCCCCGCGGGCGACTACGCGACGCGAAGGCAGGAAGCACGGGCCGCCCTCGGCTCCGCTCCCGAGCGTCCTCCGCACCAACGCCGAACGCGCCTCACGGGGCGCAGCGCGGCGGCCCGCGGCGGGCAGCGGCGACCGGCCCAGGCGAGCCCCGCGCCGCCGCACGAGCGCGGCCGAGGGTCTCCGCGGCACCGCAGCCCCCGCCCCCCCCCGAAGGCCGAGAGCGCGCGGGGGGCTCCGGCCCGGGACCCGCCGCTGCCGCTGCCGCCCGCACGGGAGTCGGACCCGCCCGCCGCCCGCCCCGGCCCGACCCACCTGCCTCGTCGGCGCCGTCTTCGCCCGGGTCCCCGCGGGCCGGCGCCAGGCCCCAGCCCAGCCGCGCCGCCACCAAGGCCGCGGCCTCGTCCACGCTCGGGCCGCTGCGAGACGGGCGGCCTCGGGTCCGGCCGCTGCCGCTGCCGCCGCCGGAGCCCCCGCGCGGCCCCGCCGCCCCCGGAGACAGGAAGCGCCCGAGCCGGTCCCGCTTCATGGCGGCGGCCGCGGCTGCAGTCCGGCCCTGGCGCTCCGCCCCGCTCGGCTCGGCTCGGCCCCGCTCGGCTCGGCTCGGCCCGGCCCCGCTCGGCTCCACTCGGCCGCACTCGACCCGGCTCGGCTGCGCTCGGCTGCGCTCGGCTCCGCTCGACCCCCCCACTGGGTGGGCCGGGCCCGGCCTCTCGCCCCGAGCCCCGCGCGTCCGCTCAGCTGGACTCCGGCGCTCGGCCCCGTTCCCCGCCCTAGAAGCGGGGCGGACTGGTGAGGCAGGGGCGGGGCAGCGAAGGGAAAGGCCGCGAGAGGGGGCGGCGGCGGCACGGCAGGGCCCGGGCGTCTGGCATGTCCCAGACGTGGCGCGCGGAGTCCGACGCTTCCCCTTACGCGCGCTCGCAGCTAGTACGTGAGGCTGCCTGAGAGCGCCGCCGCCCCTCCAGCCTCGGGCGCTCGGCGAGTCGAGCGGCGGGGGCGGGGGCGGGGGCGGGCCGCCGGCGCCGGAAGTGCAGCCGCGCCGGCCCCGCCCCTTCCGGCGGTCCAGGGCTCGGGCGGCGCCGGCTCCCGCGCGGGCCGCGTTCCGGGGTCGGGGCCGCTTGTCCCGCCCTGGGCGGCCGCCGTTGTCACAGCCACGGCCTCCCCAGCCCGGCGCCATGGCCGCTGCGGCCGGGGACGGCGCGGTGAAGCCGCTGCAGTGCGCCATGAAGCTGGCCAACGGGGCCATCGAGCTGGACACCGGCAACCGGCCCCGGGTGAGGCGCCTCAGAGCGAGGCGGGGCGGGGGCCGCGGCGGCGGGCGCCCCTGGAGCGGGCGGGGGCGGGGGCGGGGCCGGGGGCGCGGTCGGGGACCCCTCGCGCGGCTCCGGGGGCGCGCGGCGCGGGCGGCGGCCGTGACCTTGGACAGCTCCCCGCGCGCTGCGGGCCGCGGGGACCGGGCGGAGACGCCGGTGCCGTCGGAGCTCAGCGAGCCGCCGTCCGCCGCCCGCCGGCGGGCAGCCCGCGCGGGCCGGCGGCGCTTTCCTCGGGCTCCCGAAGGGCCGGGGTCCCGGGGAGGCTGACCGGCGCTCCCGCGTGCTGCGCCTTCCCGGCCGCGCCCGAGCGGAGGAGAGGCGGGAGCGCCGGCCGTCGCGCAGGCCGGGCCGCGTGGGGCTGCCCGGAAACCGCATCCTGCTTCCTCCGGCGCTGCCCTCCCCAAGCCCGGTTTCTGGGACCGCAGCTGCCCCTCGCCCCGGTTCGAAACCGTTCCCGAACCCGCGGAGCTGTGGACCTGGGGAAGGTCCACCTGAGCCCCGGGGCGCCCTGGCTCGGAGCCGGCAGGCCCTGGGCAGTGGCGGTACTCTAGTGCCCGAGACTGCGGGGTCGGGAGCTCGGGAGAGGGACTCGCCAGGACCGCAGCCAGACAGTGATTCTGAGATGTGCGGCCCCAGGCCTCGGGAACCTCCCAGGAAAGCTGTGGTTTTTTTAAGCCACGGACTAAGGAGCCCCCGAGTCGCCAGGAAGGACACTTGTTGCAGAGTGATCTGCGACAGGGGCTGTTGGGGCTGCTTCTCCGGCGCACGGAAGGAGAAGCTCCGTTCTTCCTGTGCTGGGGGCCACAGGGAGCGGAGGGGTGGGTGCCCTTCAGGTCAGGAGAAGAGGGTTACTCTCTGTGCAGGACATGACCAAGCACCTGGAGGAACGACCAGCTCTTACCTCAGGCTCCCCCTCGCAGGTGAAACCAAGAGATAAGCCAGCACCATGTCTGTGCTTCCCACAAGGGCGTGAGGCAGGTGTGACGGACTCGCTTGCCTCTCCTGGCCTGACCGCTGCCATTTCTCTTCCCCGGGCATAGGAGGCATATGCAGAATACCTGAGGAGCGTCCACTATATCTCCCAGGTGCTGCTGGAAGAAGTGGAAACCACCAAAGGTACAGCTCTCAGCCTCTCCACTCCTGTGCCGAACAAATGATGGACAGCTTAGCGCTTGGTGGGTCTCAGGCCTGGGGGTGTCCTGTGTCCTACCCATGGGTCGTTAGCAGAAGGTGATTGGGTGCACGAGCTGTCCTAGTGTGATGTGGGAGCAGGAAGAGAGGGGATACTGTCAGGGAATGGAAATGGAATGGGGCATAACCAGAGACTGGACATCGAACCCTAGCCCAGGAAGGAGTGAGCTGTGGAAAGGTCAGGGGCTGGGGGCAACATTCCCAGCAGAGGGATGTGCAAAGCCTCTGAGATGAGAGTGGATGCTGGGTGCAGTTGGGGCAGTCATGGCCTTGGGCAGAATTGGGGCCATTCTGGTGTGAGGGGAAGCTGGTAGCGGCTTGGTGGGAGAGAGGCCAGCACGGAAGCTGAGCCTCCAGGAGGTTCTCACAGTGAGGACGGCAGTGATAGGGCCGCTTGGACATAGAAGGAGCAAAGGGCTTGGGGATGTTCTTTAAAGGTGGACCTCACAGATTTGCCGGGGGGGTAGTGAGCCGCTGGTTGGCAGGGCAGGGGGTGGAGACAGTGAGCCGCTGTTGGGCGGGGTGGGGGGGGGCAATGGACTTCTGGGGGGAAACTGAGGTGCAGAGGGATGGTCCGGGGGTGGCAGGAGCAGACTTGAGTGGGAAGAATAGAGAGCTCCATCATGAGCACGTTTGCTTCAGGTCCCGGCGGCTATGGGAGACGTCGGAGTCACCTGAATCAGAGCTGCCCCAGAGAGGCAGTGAGCTTAGCAGAGCTCTGGGCACTGCGAGACTGAGGCCTGGGAGGAGCAGGCAGCAGAAGACCCAGGGGAGGGGCGCAGTGTTCTGGAAGAGAGAGACCCTGAAAGGTCGAGGAGCCCTCAGAGAGGGGTTCAATGTGAGGGTAGAAGTGAGGGGAATTTCCATGGGAGTCAGAGGGCTAAAACAGGATGCAGTGAGAGACTGGCTATGATGGGAGCACAGTGGGTCAGAAACTATGGCCGGTGGGATCCAGAGAAGACCTTTAGAGGCAGCTCCTATAGCCTGTACTTCCTGACGAGAGTGACTGCCCCCCCACCCCGGCCCTAGCAGGGAATACAGAACAGAAGGGCCCCCGGCATGGGCCGGGGGCGGCGTCAAGCACAGCCAGAGTGCAGGAGATAGGTGGTGAAGTTGTGTCTGGGAAATGGCCCATGGCCCCTACAAGGCCCACCGTGAGGAGAGGCTGTAAGTACAAGGAAGGCGCTTGCTAAGAAAAGGCAGAGGAGGGGGACTCTGATAGTCCAGCCGGGATGATGTCGGGGATGACAGGACGGTTAGATGCTGGGCTGGCCAAGCTGGGAGCCCATGCGGCATCAGGAAGTAAACCCCCGTCAGATGATCAGAAATGAGGAGATGAGGTGACTTAGAGGTCAGGGATGGGGGGGACCCCCGGGGGAAGAGACGAGGAGGGGGCTAGGCCAGCAGAGGAGTCAGAGGTAAGGAGAGGATGGGCTTGTCCTTGTTTTTATTTCAGCAAGACTCTGTTTAGTGACAAAGGCGATGGTGATCAGTTTTCTCGTCTCTTGCTCCCCAGAAGGCGGAGACACTGTGGCCCCAGACACCTCAAAGATGCTGAAACTGGCTGAGCAGTGTCTGGAGAGGGCCCAGTCGACAGCAGCCCAGCTCGGTGGGTCTCCAGCAGATTTCCCTCGGACCCCCCCCCCCCAATCCACATGTCTGTGGCGCGCTGGACTCCACGATGCCCCTTGCTTGTGTGCATCTTGCAGGGAAAACACACCTGAAGCCGGCCGTGCCTGTGGCTGCTCCGGGGCCCTCATCCACCAGTCGACATCGCCGGGTGTACTCGGATGAAGGGGGGAAACTTTCTCCATTTCTGCCGCCCGAGATCTTCCAGAAGCTTCAGGTGGTAGAGTCACAAGGTTCTA
Organism: Mellivora capensis; assembly: GCA_004024625.1. NCBI lineage: Eukaryota > Metazoa > Chordata > Mammalia > Carnivora > Mustelidae > Mellivora > Mellivora capensis. The sequence continues at coordinate 70,921 of PISX010006210.1, forward strand.
AGAAGTAAGAGAGGGCAAAACGGAAGGGGGCTGAGCCTGGGTTTGAAGTCCAGGCAAAGTGAGCTAACCAGGGTGGTTTTCGTTAAAACGGGCCCGAGAATGGAAATCGCGTCGTGCTTGACAAAAACATGCAAATCCCCTTTGGCCAGAAGCATGTGCGCGAGTGACACCCAGTCAGAGACATGCGAGCCCAGAGAGAAGCCAGAAGCTTAGAGAGTAAGCATGGAAACAGCCTGCAAGCTTCCAGGCAGAGTCAGCAGACGTTCCACAAGACCATCGTGCTCTGTACGTTCACAGAAGGAAAAAGCAAGTTTGAAAATAGTGTCAGGGAACAAAAAAACTCATAAAATTGGACCCAGCAAATAAAGAACCAAGTAGAAACAAAATTAAAATAATACCAAAATTGTTTTTAAAAACTAACTGAAAACAGTAACAACACATTGTATCCTGCAGTAAAAGTGCACACGTGCACACGGAATGAGCGGTCGGCTTTGTGACAGACCAGACATAACTGCAGAAAGAATGAGTGGATTGGTTAAAGGGTCAGTAGATCCTCTGAATGACTCAGAGAAGGAGAGAAAAAAGAAAGTCTGAGGGGCTCCTGGGTGGCTCAGTGGGTTAAAGCCTCTGCCTTCCGCTCAGGTCATGATCCCAGGGTCCTGGGATCGAGTCCCGCATCAGGCTCTCTGCTCGGCAGGGAGCCTGCTTCTCTCTCTCTCTCTCTGCCTCTCTGCCTGCTTGTGATCTCTGTCAAATAAATAAATAGAATCTTTAAAAAAAAAAAAAAGAATGAGAGGGAGATCAAAGATTAACAAAATTATTGGACTTCTGGGAAAAGAAAAAGTGGGAGAGGCATTACTTGAAGAGCTAACAGGATAGAAGTTTCTGGAACTGAGAAAACAGTCACATACAAGAATCCCCACTAAGACAAGGGCTGGTTCCCGGCCCTCTCCTGCCAGCCGTCAGGGGCCACAGGCACCGAAAGGGTCCAGACACCTCACTTCCGCACGTGGGGTTTCAGGACAGGACCAGGCACGAGACTTCCATCCCAGGACAAGTTTTCCCACAGTTGGACCCTCACAGCTGACCCTCCCCCACTGCGAAAGCATGAAAACCTGTGAAACCCAAAGACTCAGCGGCGGGTGGGGATAGCTTTTGGTGGCTCTTCTACCGAGTCGACACGGTTCTCTCTTTAATGGGTGGCAAGCTCGTCTAGTTGTTTAGCTCACACGATGCCTTTAGAAAGTTCATGTTGTTGCCAGACACGCATACCTCATCTACAAAAAGCACAATGTCCACCTTCTCTTGAAAAGTCAGACTTCTTAGCTACTGCAGGCCCCGGTCAGCAGGGGTCCCCAGTCCACCCCAGACCTCCTCCCTCCTTTTCATTTCCTGCCTCCCCCCCCCCCACCACCAGCTCACCTTCTGGTTTCAGGGCTTGGTCGGGGAGGGTCCTCAGGTTACCAGAGGACTCCAGAGCTTCCTGGGGCCTGGACAGCAGCTTGTCACTATTCCCAGGGAGCTGACACCTCTGGAGGAGGCGTCTCTGCAGAACCAGAAGCTGAAGGCCGCCTACGAGGCACGGATGGCCCGTCTGGACCCCAGCCAGGCCGTGCAGAAGACCTCCCTGGTGAGCAGGTCCCAGGGAGGGTCTGGGTTGGTGGTGGAAGAGCAGTAGGGCCTTATTTTCTCCTTCCCTTCCTAGACCCTGTCCCTGCAACGACAGATGCTGGAGAACCTTGTGATCGCCAAAGCCCGGGAGGAGACAGTATCCTTTCTCTCCATCCCTGGTGTCCTGAGCTGAGGGAGAAGGGGGTGAGGTGGGAAGTGAAAGTGCCACTGTTAGGGTGGGGCTGGGATTCGTCTCGCTTCAGAGAGTCATGTCCTTGAGGAACGGCTCCTGCCCTGCCGGCCTCTGCACAGGCTCTCCTGTTCCTCGGAGCACCCACGGGCCCCTCTCTCTGCTTCCAGTCGGCTGGGGCTGCCTTCGTTCCCTTAGTGAGCACCCATCCCATCCTCAGGCCTGCCCCCTCCTCTGCCCCACCTGGCCTGACCATCCCTCCCAGGTGCCCGGGAGCTCAGCGCCGGCAAGTGGTGGGGGCGCCCACCAGCCACGGCCTTGACTCCACTGCCCCAGCTGCGCAGGAAGATGGAGCAGCGCCGGCTGCGGCTGCAGGAGGCAGCCAACAGGTGCGTCTCCTCCCGTGGCTCTGGGGACAGCCCAGAGCACTGGTGGGGGCTGCTTTCCCTGCCCCTAAGCCCTGAGGCTCCCAGCTGGGTCTTTCTCCCCAGGAGGTTCTGCAGTCAAGTCGCCCTGACCCCGGAGGAGCGGGAGCAGCGGGCCCTCTATACCGCCATCCTCGAGTACGAGCAAGACCACGTGAGTGCCGGGAGCCGCGGCTGCCATGGGTTGCTATTCCCGGGGCCCGTTGGTCTTGGGTCTTCCCGACGCCCCAGGGAGAGCATGGACAGTGTGGCACTGGTCTCCTGGGGGGCAGCCTTGGTGGGGAAGCATGCAGGGACCCAGCCATGCTCTCCAAAGTCTCCTGCCCCGCAGGACTGGCCGAAGCACTGGAAGGCCCGGCTCAAGAAAAGCCCAGGGGACCTGTCGCTAGTGACCAGCTTGGTCTCCCACCTGCTCAGGTACCAGGGCCTTCCACCCTCCCTCCATCCTGTTGGCCCTAATGGCAGGCAGACGACAGGCTCAGAAAAGAAAGAGAGGAGGAGATCGTGGGTGGCTGTACGGGGCACCCGCAGGCTCCTGTCTTAGGGCTGGGGTTGCAGACGTCCCAGCCAGCCTCCCTCCTGGTCTTTTAGCGGCCGCCTTCTACCTTCTCAGAGGGGTGGGTCCGGCTTTATCAGCCACATTCAGCCCTAAGGAAGCCACGGAGCTGCTCCTCCGAGATGTGTACACTGGGCCCCGTGGTTAGGTGGACAGCAGGGGAGGGCGTGGCCCCAGCGCTGCACCCCCACCCCTCTTCCTGTGCTCGCAGCATCCCCGACCACCCCATCTCGCAGCTCCTGAAGAAGCTCCAGTGTGCGGTGTACCAGACGCTATACCCCCTCGTCAGCAGGGCCACCGTAGGCACTGCCTCCACCCCCGGCTGCTGCTCTTTGCCCCCGGACGCTGACGGGCTGCTGGCCCCTGGAAGCCGGCGACTCCGGCCCTCGCACAGCCTCTACTGCATGCTCTCCCCTGCGGAGCCCAACCCGGCCCCGCGGCCCCCAGAGGGAACCCACACCAGTCCCCCTGTGCCCCCTCCTCACGCTGGCGCCCCAGACAGAGGGCCGGATAGCAGCCCCGCGGGGCCTTCCTCGCCCCTGGCTCACAGCTGGACCAGTGTGCAGGGCAAAGACAGCTCCTTTGAGGACCTCGAACACTTCTTGGCTACTTCTGAGGGGTGGGGCCGGGAGCGAGGGTGGCCACCTGAGCCCCAGACAACGGGGGTGAAGAAGGAGCCGCTGCAGGAGCAGCTGAAGCGCACCGTGAAGGACATACACGACGCCATCGGTGAGGGCCAGCGTGCCCACAGGACAGGGGAGGGGGGGGGGCCTGCCACAGTTCTGAAGCCTGAGCCCTCGGGAGGACAGGCTTTCCTCTGGTAGGCGGCCCGCTGGGCTTGGTCTGCAGAGCCCTCTCTGTCCCCCCTTCTCTGGGGCAGACTCCGTGTTTAGCAGACAGGCAGGTGCCCTGCTCTGAGAGCAGCTGGGGCTGGCTGCGGGCCTGAGGTCTCCCCGATCCTGGGTTGTCTGCTCCCTGGGCTGCCCTAGGAAGGGCAGCCTGGTCTGTTCCAGCCTTCTGTTTGGGGAAGGGTCTGCTGTCAGATCTTCTGGCCGCCAGGTGGTCCTGGCTGGCCCACAGGGTTAGACTCAGGTCATTCCAAACTAAGAACCATCAGATGTGTGCACCCTGGTGACAATGGCCTTTTCCATTTTAAGAATAGTGTGTGGACTCCACGAGGGTTGGTGCCTAGGGTGGCTGGAGACTCCCAGGTCCCTTCCAAGGAGGAAAGCTTCCAGGGTTTTCTAAAAGCCAGCGAGGGAGTTCCAACAGGGGCTTGGAATTCCTTCCAAGGCCACCAGGATGGGCCTCCCATCTCCCTGGGCCTTGGGTCTTGTTTTAAATATGCTTCTGAATGTCTAACAGGTTCCTGCAGTTTGGAGTTCGAGCCCCTTCAGAAAGAGGCTGTCCTTTCTCAGCCTGTCTTAGTTCCTTAGGGAGCCGGGCATGATTTTGTGAGCTCCTCGGTGCTCCGTGGACATGGAAGTGGGGAGCTTGAGGGGAATGGAGGGAGGCTCACGCACAGCCCCAGCCCACCAAGCCAGAACACTGTGGTGCTGTCTACCCTGAGGCTGGCTCTAGGAGGGTGGGAGAGGAGGAAGCAGGTATGGGCCCCCCACCCTGGGCACCCCAGGCTGGCTGGGGATGACCTCCAGGGGTTGCCAGCCATCCCCACAGTGCCATCGTGTGGGCTCTGCTCCCGGCAGACAGGCTGCTCTCGCTGACCCTCCTGGCTTTCGAAGGCCTGAATGCAACTGCCTCCAAGGACCGATGCCTGGCCTGCATTGAGGAGCCCTTCTTCTCTCCACTCTGGCCCCTGCTGCTGGCGCTCTATAGGTATGACCTCAGTTCCAGACCCTCATAGGGCCTTCCACTCCAGGACCCCTGGGCACACTTCCAGCGGCTGCTTTACTCTCCAGCCCTCCTCAGATGCTTCCCGTTTGCCCCTGGTGCCACACCCACCCCCCTGTGGCTCGCCCTAGCCTTGCCTCCATCCCTGGGGCGGCTGAGCCTGGCCTCTCTCTGCCGCAGGAGTGTGCACCGCCTCCGTGAGGCCGCCTTGAGCAGGAGCATGGAACTCTACAGGAATGCATCCCCAGCTGCCATAGGCGTTCCCAGGAAGCTCCTCCCCCGGGACCCGGAGGCCTCTGGGGCTGGTGCTTACCCCTACTGCGAGGCAGCCCAAGAGCTGGGCCTGCTGGTCCTGGAGAGCTGTCCGCAGAAGAAGCTGGAGTGCATCGGTGAGGGGCTGCGCTCCGGAGGGCGGAAGGGGGAACGTGGTCAGATGAGACTCCATCCCAGAGGCTGACTTGGAATCTCTGTGGGCCCTGAGCTGCAGACCTCCTCTCCTGTCACTTGGGGGGGTGTCTCCCAGGAGAGAAGCTGTGTGAGGGCTCAGGCTTCGGGAGGGAGCTTCTGGCTCTCCACGTAACAGGACGGGTGGGTGCCTGGGAGCTGTTGTGGCTTCTGGGCTAGCCTGGGACCGGCTCCACTCAGCCCTCTCGTGAAGCCTCCTTTCTGTGCCACAGTGCGGGTGCTGCGGGTCATCTGCGCCTGCGCCGAGGGTTACTGCCGGGCCCGGGAGGCCGCCTCTGAGGCCAGACCCCTGCTGGCTGCCACAGCCATGTGAGTCCCAAAAGTTCACAGCCTGGGGTGGGCACTGAGCATGTGGGGGGCTGCCTGCAGGGGACTGGGATGGGGGGAGAGCCCTCCCGTCTTGCCCCCAGCACCTAGAACGCAGGTTCCCGACTGGATTTTGCGCCCCCGAGTCCCTGCTGCTACAGTGAACTCTGCAGAGCTCGTCCCGTAGAGCGCCCATTTCCACCAGGGGCTCAGGCTCCAGCCCCTGTAGACGACGTGTTCCCGCCCATCTGCGTAGGGCTTCCTAGGAGTTAGGAACCACCGGCTAATCCAGTGAAATTTAGGGTTGCTCATCCCAGAAGCACGTGTGGGGAAACAGCCCCAGCCTCAGTAAAGAGCTTGCTCCCCGTGCGAAGCCCCCGGACCCGGGGTTCCCGCTCCTCCCTGCCCCCCATCCTGAGGTGAGGCAGGGGTCTTCTCTACCTGCATCTCTGAGGCCTGCTTCTGTTTGTCTCATCTGGACCCTCCCGGGGCCAGCAGCCTCTTGCCCTGCTCCCGCTTGGGGCTCCGCCTGCCGCCCCCTGCCCCAGGCACCCGAGTTATAATGAAGACACCTGTCATTTGAACCTGGTGGGTGGGTTTTAGCACCTATCCACACCCAAGGGCCTGGAGATAATGGGCAGGTAAAAGCCAGAGTTAAGGATGAGATGAGCAGGGAAGAACTCCACCCAAGGAGAAAGAGACAGATGCCCTCCACCCCCAGCAACCCCAGGACCTCAGCTGCAGGGCTGGACTGGAGGGCCCCCCTTCACCAGTTGACCATGTGGCTTCAGAGTAAGTAGCTGTAGGTGTTAAGAGTCGTGGGGCCGGAGGTGTCGTGAGTAGCAGTTGCAATCCCACACTCCCTCTCTCCTTCGGGGGTCTGAGGAGGAGTGAAGGCTGTGTTGCACATACGGGTGTGCAGTGCCCAGGGTGGTGGGGGCAGGGCCACGAGCAGGAGCTCGCAGTGGGCGAGGACTTCCTGGTGGGTGGTCCTACTCAAGCCAAAGTCTTTGCTCCCATGCTCTTCCCAGAGACCACCAACCTGTGCGCCCCTTGGGCTAGGATCCTGCATGGGCCTCCCTAAACACCTTTTTAGCTCCCCTAGATGCCTCTTGTGGGGGATCTCAGGTGCCTGGCTCCGGTCACAGGTGTCAGCAGGCTGCCTGGGACTCAGGCCCTCCCCTCTGTTATCCTGCGCCACAGGTGTGGGCAGGCCAGTGGGGCTGAGGCTGTCCCCCCACGTGCCCTGGGGGGCATCCCGCTGGCCAGGTGTGGGCTCTGCAGCACATGGTTCCCAATCATGGACGGCCTTGCCACCTCTAGTGGCTGCCAGTGCTGCCGACCGGAGTCTCCTCCCAACTCCCCACGCAGGCGGGCAGGAGGGGTGCAGGGAGAGCTGCTGGCAAGCCGAGGACCACTCCAGAGGCCAAGCTGGGGGCTGCAGGGTTTTGGGGATTGAGCGGCTGTACTGGCCCCTGGAGCCTACCGGCCAGCTGTGCCTCTGCCCAACAGTGGTGCCGACGACCTGCTGCCCATCTTGTCCTTTGTGGTGCTGAGAAGTGGCCTCCCCCAGTTGGTGTCGGAGTGCGCAGCCCTGGAGGAGTTCATCCATGAGGGGTAGGAACCCCCAGCTGCAGTCGGGCCGGCATGGGCACTGGGCACGAGCTCCCAGGTTGGGGGTCCACCTGCACATGAAGCCCATGGTCCCTTCTCCCAGCCCCTTCCCACCACTCCTTGCTTGGCATACTGCTGAGACAGGAACTGGGAGGCCGTCCCTTGAGTAGCATCTGCCTGGGAAGTGGGCTGTCCTCTAGCCCAGCCTCCCTGACTGACCCCTGGGGGACCTCAGCACCCAGGGCTTTGTCCCCTGGACGTCCCCATGAGGGCAGACACCCTTCCAAAGTGGTGGGGGCCTCCTTGCATCCCCTGGAGGTGACAGGCTCTGCCTGTGCCTGCCTCCGCTCAGGTACCTGATTGGAGAGGAGGGCTACTGCCTAACGTCACTGCAGAGTGCCCTGAGCTACGTGGAGCTGCTGCCCCGAGGGGCTCTGGGCAAGTAGAGGACACGACCCAGTGAGGACCGTCCAGGAGTCACCTGCTCTTGTGGGGCAGTAGGCCAGCTGTGCTGGGGCTCTGCATCTCTCACACCTGCCCTAACCTGACATCTGTCTCGAGGGACTTGATGAGACACGTCTGTTCCTCAGAGGATAGAGCTGAGCTCAACCAGCTCCTAGGAAGTAGGCCTGAGAGGCTCCATGCAGGAGCAGCAGACGCTGGACTCCCCTGGGACCCGCACACGACTCCTCACAGCCCAGCCCAGCAACTTCATGGTCGGAAGGGGACCCTGGGCCTGGCAGAGGGCAGGTGTGGTTTCTCTCCCTTCCCATTCCCTGTGACAATGAGCTTCCAGCACCGGTGTCTGGTCAGGGTCAAAAAGAGGGCCTGTCCCCACCCCCTGCCTCCCACCCAGTGGGACCCAGCTGGTTTGAAACCGTACTACCTACTATTGCATTCTGCCCTGGAGCCCAGGCACGCCCAGGGCACCCACCTGTGTCTGGGGCCTCTGAGCTGCTCCAGCCCTTGGCGTGGTAGGCACTGGACATGCTGGGACCCCTGGCCAATTTCCATCCCCGCATGTCCCCTCCTGGGTCAGTGTGAACCCGAGGGTCAGTGCCTGTCTGCAGCGCACTGTCCGCTCTGTCACATGCCCCAGGAAGCCGCTGACAATAAAGAGGTCACTGGTATCTTAAGCCCCCAGCGTGCATGCTCGCCATCCCACTGGCCGCGTGGAGGACCGAGAAGCACAGCCCCCTCCCCTGCTGACCAGCAAGAGCTGGACTGTTCCAGAGGCTCCCAGACCCCCTGGGGTTGCACCCCCAGGACAGGGTAGGCTCTGCAGGGCCAAGTGGGCTGGGCAGGACCTGGGACGACCTCTGGGCCTGAAGGGCTCTCAGGAAGCATCTTTCTCCGGGTGGGAAACACATGTGGGTGCCTTTAGTTGTGGTCTGTGTCATCCCTGAAGAGGAGAAGGCACCCCAGCCCCAGCTCCAGGCAGCATCTGCCAGGGGGAGGAGGGGCCTGAGGAGGCAAGCCTGAGTTACCACCAAGGCAGGAGGTTTGGGCGCAGCCACGCGGGGGGCCAGCAATGGGAGCAGAGTGCAGCTGCCCGGGGGGGAAGGCTTTTCGGGAAACAGCAACAGCAGTTGGTGCTTACTGGGTGCTCTGCAGGTCTGTCTTCCCAGGAATTCCATGAGGAACTGAATCCAGAACAGGGACGCATCTTCTCTAGGCTACATCTCATGATGGCAGACTTGGGTCTGAGCTCAGCAAGCCAACTCAGGAGGCCAACAGGCACCTGCGGTCAAGACCCCACGGTCGGGTGCTGGGCCCAGTGGGCTGGGGCAGGCCAACCCAAATCCCCGGGACAGCTCTTGTCTCTCAGGAACTTTTGTGGCCTGGAGTCCTCTGCCTGCCAGTGTCCCTGGAGCAGACAAGCCAGCACACACCCATCCCCTTGTCTTTGTCTCCCCACCCTTGCTCTGCCCTTGGCCCCCCTGACATTCTGCTTATACTCTCGTAAGTGCAGAGTTCTGAGCACCCCAGACCTGGATGAGAGTCTTAGCCACCACAGAGCCTTGGGAAAGGAAGGTAACATCCAGGCTTCAGTCCTTGGCATTAACATCTCAAGGACGGGATTTTAAAGGCCCCTTCACAGAGTCGATGGAGGATGAAGGGGTGTCTTCAGTTGAGCCTGGCCGTGCAGGTGCCTGTTGGCTTGGTGCTAGGGACCACACACCTGGGGATGGGCCCCATGTGGGCTGTCTCCTCAGCACCCTGTTCCAGGCGCTGCCCTTGGACAGGCTGAGCCCATGGCTCCTGAATAAAATGGATGAGTAATCCACTCTTCCCCCCCACCCCAGAAATCCTGCAAATCAACAAGAAAAAGGCAGCAGTCCCGAATAGAAGAATAGCCAAGCCTGTGAAGAGACCATCTGCAGAGGAGGAAGGTTTTTGGGTTTGGAAAGAGTGAGCGAGCGAGCATGCACAAACACGGGGAGAGGCAAAGGGAGAGGGAGAGTCTCAAACCAACTCCACACTGAGCGCAGAGCCTGATGTGGGGCTCGATCTCACAAGCCTGAAATCATGATCTGAGCTGAAATCAAGAGTCAGACGCTTAAGCGACTGCACCAGCCAGGCACCTTCAAAAGAAAGTTTTAAAAAGCTAATTAGCACCAAAAGTGTTCAAAACTTTAAAAACCAAGAAGTGCAAATTAACACAGTAACAAGGTAGAATTTCATGTGCACTATATACACTATATATAAAATCCAAACCTAGGCAAAGCTGAGCGTGGTGGCATATAGGAGCTGGAAACCGTACACACAGGGTGGGGTGTACTGGGCAGCAGATTCGAGAACGAGCTGCAGTCCTGGGCCAAGGCAAATGCCAAATGATCCTCCGACCAGGTCACAAGAGGCATGGACACAGAGGGAGTCAGACAACGTGGCATCCAGCCCCAGGAGGGTGGCGGTGGAGTGTGAGAGAGGCTCGTGGTCCCACACGGACTGCTGGGTAACAAACCGCGCCCTCCCCCGCTGCCTTCAACGCAACAGGAGTCCTGTACTTTGCTCGTGACCCTTACGTCGGGGCATGGTTCAGTGGGGGCAGCGCATCTCTGCACCCCCAGCATCAGCTAGGTCAGTTTCCAGGTTGGGTGACCCGATGTCAGGGACTGGAATCATCCAGAGCTTTGTCTGGAGCTAGGACCTCAGTCAGGACTCCGCTCCATTCTCAGAATCAGGGGAGGCCTGCTTCCATTTCCTCTTGCGGCCATAAGCTGAGTGCCATAAAAAAACAGAAATTTATTCGAGTTCTGCAGGCCAGAATCTGAATTCAAGATGCTGGTGGAACCATACTCCCTCAGAGCCCTAGAGCAGAACCCTCGCTTGCCCCGTGCAGCTTCCTGGCTCCGGCAGTCCTGGGCTGGTAGCTGTAGGCAGAGCCCCAGCCCCCGCCTGCATCACCGCAGGACTTCTCGCCACACGCTGTGACTGGACTCCTGTCTTCTTACAACAGCATCAGTCGTTTGGGATGCAGGGCCCATCCTAGTTCAGCATGACTTCACCCTAACTTGATTATATCTGCAAAGAATCTGTTTCCAAACAAGTGCCCCTTCCCAGGTTCTAGGGGGGTGCAGATCTGGGGAACATCATTCAGCCCAGTGCAAGGGCAGCCCATGTGCTGCCCGCTCTCCCACAATATGATGGATTCCAAGAGCAAACGGCTCAGGACAACAAGGCGTTTTAGGGAGTTAACCTGGAAAGCCAAACAATGTCACCTCCATTCTATGGGTGGAAACAGGTGCGAAGACCTGCCCGGGTTCAGGTGACCCACAGAGAAGAGCCACGCGTGCCCTAGAGTCGCAAGCAGCAGTTGAGAGGAGTCGCCCGGAGTCCCACACGGCGGCATCAGAACCCCATCGCCCTGGGGTTGAAGACCCAGTCCCGCGCACTCTGTCAGACTCTGCACCCAGTCATCGCAGGGCTGGGGCCCGTGGCCACGGATGAACGCGACTCCAGAGGCCTCCCGGCCGAAGACCCAATAAATTCAGTGGCGAACGGAAGAGAGTGGTTAAGCTCCAGCCTTCTGCGTACACGCGGGAGAGATGACCAGAAGCTAACTGGCTCCTCAGGGTGGGTGTGGCCCTAGGGCTCGGCTCAGTACAGGGTAAGTGAATGCCTCTGTGCTGAGCGGTGTCCGCAAAACGTCTCACGGAGATCCCCAGCTTGGTTACAGTGTTTTTCTAAAAGTCCCATCTGAAGTATCTGAAGACACACCCGCAGGGAAATGCCGGGTGAAAATTCTTTATTGAGAGAGAAAACTCCCACGCAGGTCCCATCTCAAGAAAGTGGTCTGGAGAGCTGAGGGGCCCCAAATCAAGGGGCAGAACCTGACCGGGGAGGAAGGTCTACAGAAGACCTTCCTTGCATTGAGCTGGGATCCCCCAAGGACTAAATTTCTCCCACCCACATGTCCACATAAGGCGAGTGGCCTTGGAGGCTGGCCTAGTTGGGGAGGGGCCTCCACCCCGCCGCCGGCCCCCCAGATGCTGCTCTCAGGGACCAGAAATCTGAAACCACAGAGAGACTCTGAGGCCGCCGCACCCACCCGAGGCTGCATAACCACGCCGAAGCGCACCCCCTCGTGCGCACGCTGAGCTCTGGGCCCGGCCCGGGGCGCGCGAGGAGCACCTGCTTCCCCGGCGGGCGCTGCCAGGGCCTAGCTCAGAGGGAGGGGGCAGCTGGGACGCACGTTTCCCCGGGCGCCCGCCGAGCGCCGGCCCGCGGTCCCGCCCCAGGATCCGCCGCGAGCAGCGGGGTGCCGGGTAGGCGGCAGATGCCCGGGCAGGTGCTGGGGCAGGTGCTCAGCCGGGCGGCACAAGGCCCCGCCCCCAGCTCCGCCCCCGCCCGGGTAAGCCAAGGGGGCGGTGCCCGACGCAAGCCCCGCCCCGAGCGTCACGGCCGAGGCCGATGGGCGGAGCCGCCGGCGGCGGAAGAGCGCGGCCGCTGGACAGGTCCGAGGAGAGGCGGCCGATTGGGCTCCGCTGGGGACCGACAGGTAGAGCGGTCGCTCGCGGGGCCCACGGCACGATCTGGTGGGCGAGGTGGGTGGGGGGGGTCTCTGTTCGGAGCTGCTAAGTGGGCGAAGTCGCCGGGCTGTAGGGGGACATGTGGATGCGGGGGGGGGGTCGGGGGCCGCACAGCCGGAGGGCACAGGGTCACCAGGCCGGAGGGGGGATATGTGGATGGTGGGGGGTGGCGCACAGCCGCCGGGGAGAGGTCTGGTTCCTGACCCTGTACCCCCGCCCGCCAGAATGGGCAGCAGCTCCCTGTCCGAGGACTACCGCCTGTGCCTGGAGCGTGAGCTGCGGCGTGGCCGCGCGGGCGTGTGCGGGGACCCATCGCTGCGCGCGGTGCTGTGGCAGATCCTGGTGGAAGACTTCGACCTGCACGGGGCGCTGCAGGACGACGCGCTGGCGCTGCTCACCGATGGTCTGTGGGGCCGCGCTGACCTGGCCCCCGCGCTGCGTGGCTTGGCCCGCGCCTTCGAGCTACTGGAGCTGGCTGCTGTGCACCTGTACCTGCTGCCCTGGAGAAAAGAGTTCTCCACCATCAAGGTAGGGCGCCGGGCGGAGGAGGAGCCCCTGCTCAGGCTGCTGTGTACCGTGGGGGCAGAGGCTACCACTGGAACAAGGGATTTCAGAGGTCTTCAGAGCTGGGTGGCTCTCCGGGGCTCAGAAGGGATTTGGGGCACTTTGGGGTAGCTTTGACCAAGGTCGTCCCCCCACCCACCCGGCAGTCCCAGGGCTGAAAACAGGGTATGGGGGGAGGCCACCCGCCCCAGGTGCCTGCATCCTGGGGAGATCCTTGCCCCACAAAGCTTGAATCACTGCCCTCCCCCAAAGTGGCCTCACAGCCCCTGCAGCACAGAAACCCCAGGACAGGGGCATAGAAGGGACCTGATGTTCCATGGTCACCCTAATCCTTCCATGGTCCCATTTATAGAGGAGGACTTCGGGTGGGTGTATCCCCTGAGAAGTAGGTAGGGGCTGGACGCCCTGCACACCCCAGGGTCTGCACTGATCACCCCCATGGGGTACGCTGCTGGCCTGCAGGAGGGGGCAGGCGTTGGCCCTCAAAGCTAATTTGGAAGAGTAGGAAGGTGCTGATGTCATTGGGCACGTGGGCGAGTCCACCTCCACTGGTTGCCATGGCAGCAGCTGCTTCCCTCCTTCTCTCTCTCTCCCTGCCCCCCTCCCTCTCCCCCTTCTCACCCCACCCTTCTCGCCTCCTCTCCCTCTCCAGAGGTGAGCTCTGGAGCTCACTGCCTCATGGGGACACCTGCTGGTCAGAGGTTCTAGGCCATGTTCATTCAGACAACAGGGTGGGAGGCTCCCTCAAGCCCCACAGGTAGCCAAGAACGGAGCAGACAGGCCTGCACTTGAGGTGCTCCTGGGCTTCAGAGTCGGGCAGACGTGGTTGGGATCTGGCTCTGCTTCCTCGTGGCTATGTGGCTTTGTGCCAGTTACCCGATCTCTCTGAGCCGCGTCCTCATTTGTGAAACACACACGAGGACAGCGCAGGGCCCAGGTCTGCTGTGAGGGGTGAGGGCAAACCCCCGAGTACACTCCCTGCCCACAGCAGTGCCCAGTCTACGGGAGGTGTCCCCAGAAGCTGTCAGCAGAGGAATGCTGACAGCATCCCAGAGTCCTGGAATTTTAGAACTGGGAGTGACACAGGACTGTCATTCTCCAAGCCTCCCAGGCCCTCACAGGACTGCAGCCTGGAGAGCACTTTCCCATCTGGCCTCCGGGGTTCTCAGCTCAGCCGCACATTAGAGCCTCCAGAAAGTACCGTGTTCCATCTACCTGAGGGAAGGCTTCACGGCTGGGAAAAACGACTGGCTAAGCTCTGTCCCAGTGGGGAAACTCTCCAGAACAGGAAGTGGGAAGGTGGAGTTCAGAACAGCAGATAAACACCCCCATTTGTATCTGCACGACCCAATCTCAGCAAAGCCCCAGGGGTGACAGGAGGTGGAGCCCCCAAGGGAAGTGAGGTGTTTTAAGATTTGAGAGAGTGAGTGAGAGCAGGAGTGGGGGGTGGGGAGGAGAGGCAGAAGCAGACTCCCTGCTGAGCCCGAGCCTCCATCTAGGACCTGATGGGATCAGAGACCTAAGCCGGGGGAAGAGCTCACCTGATGGGGACCCCAGGTGCCACTGAATTTGGATTTCTGAACGTGGAGGCTCTTTACCTTGTTTGGATTTCCAAGCTGGGCCTGCCCCAGCCATGAAAACGGGTCTGCAGGGGTGGGTCGGAGCGTGTGTTGAGCACCCCTTCTGAAGGGAGTGGCAGCCCAGCCGGGAATGGCCTGGTTCTGGGGGGAAGCCGAGGCTAGGAGGAGCCTGAGCGTGGGTCAGATCTCGGGCGGGCTGCTGCTGACCAGGACCCTCCTCTGCAGACCTTTTCAGGGGGCTATGTACATGTGCTCAAGGGCGCCCTCTCAGAGGACCTCCTTCTCCAGAGCTTCCAGAAGATGGGCTATGTGCCCAGGGACAACCACCGCCTCATGATGGCTGCCCTGCCCCCGGCCTGCCAGCTGGTGCAAGTGGCCCTGGGCTGCTTTGCCCTCCGGCTGGAGTGTGAAATCCTGGGCGAGGTGCTCGCGCAGCTGGGCACCAGCGTGCTGCCAGCTGAGGAGTTGCTGCAGGCCCGGCGGGCCAGTGCAGATGTGGCCTCCTGTGTGGCCTGGCTGCAGCAGCGGCTGGCCCGGGAAGAGGAGCCGCCGCCTCTGCCCCCCCGGGGATCCCCAACTGTCTACCGGACCCCGCTGGACCTCTACCGGGACCTGCAGGAGGACGAGGGCTCAGAGGAAGCCAGCCTGTATGGGGGGGCCTCCCCAGGCCCTGACTCCCCGCCCCACGAGCTGGCCTGTGGCCCTGCACTCTGGGAGCAGAGCGCCAAACTGTGGGGGGCTGGAGGCGGGGCCTGGGAGCCCCTGGGGGAGGCTGAGGTGCTGCCGCAGGCCAGCAGCCCATCCTATGGGGCCTTGGAGGAGGAGCTGGAGCCCGAGCCTGCGGCCTTCTCCTTCCTCTCCCTGCGGCGAGAGCTGCTGAGTCAGCCTGGAGACATGGCTGCCCCCCAAACCCCAGGGAGCCCCAGGCAGGCCAGCCCCCAGTCCCCTGGCTACCAGGTGCACAGCTGCCTAGCTCCTGGGGCCCTGCCTGGCCTCTGCTGTGACACATGTCGCCAGCTGCATGCGCCCCACTGTGCTGCCCTGCCCACCTGCCGTGCAGGCCATGCACTCCGCCCACTGCTCAGTGACACCCAGCGGCGCCTGTGGCTACGGCGTGCACAGGTGGACACCCTGCTCTATGATGGACCCGGGGCCCAACCTTAAGCCCAGCCAGGCCCTGCATCAAGGGCCTTCCAGAGACTTTCTGTGGTGCTTCTCTGGGCCTCATCACTCTGCAGGCCTAAGCCCCCGACCACCCTGCCCCTTGGGGACTCCTGGGCACAGCAAGGTGGAGAATCAGGCTTCACAAGGCAGGAGGTGGGGTCCTGCCTTCCGTGGGAAGTTCTCGCCTTGGCCTGGCCTGCTCCCTACCCCCTCACCCAGCATCCAGGCCTGTGTCCAAATGTGCTGCGTGGAGGAGTCTCACCACCGAGCCTAAAGCCAATGTGGCCCCCCCCTCCTCTTTCACTCCCTCCCCACTCCACTGCAGCTCTTGACCTGATCCCTACCGCTGTCCCTCAGAACACAGCTTCCCCTGTGTCCATCCTCCTCACAGGGGTGTCCTTGGAGGCCATGGAGCACCACTGTGGCCAGTCTGGGGTCTCTGCCAGGCCCACGGCTGACCTAGCCCCTTGCCTAGTGGTGTCCTAAGCCAGTGCTGAATAAGCTGAGGCCTGGCTGGAGACTGGCTGCACCGGGAAGTTTGGTCCACATGTGGGGGAAGAATGATCTGATCTCAAAGCAGTGAGAAGGCTCCCCAAAAGCCCAGAGCATAGGCAGCAGGGAAAAGGGGCAGCTAGTGGAGCCTGGACAGGCTGCATCACTCCCCTCCAAGGTGCAGTCAGGCCAGCAGCCCGTGAGCCACCTGCTGCTCTCTGCCGCACAGGCTGCGGGAGGCAGGGCGGGAGGCATGCGGGCTTCCCCTGAGAATGCTCCATGTGTCTAGGGGTAAAGGCGCGGCCAGGCTCTCCAGCAGCCTGCTAAGGCAGACTCTCAAGGCCAAGACAGGCGGACGGAGCCCCTTCCCCTGGGAACTATTTAGCCACAGGACTAGAGGGGAAAGGTGCGGCCCGCGGCCCCCGCCTGCTTGTCCATCTCCCTTTCTCCCCAGCACTCAGAGAACCACCACGTCACATGAATCAGAACATTAAAGTTCATTAAAGGACACAACCTGCTCACGCCTGTAAGAAAACCTTTTATCTCTCAGAGTTCCTGTTAGCACCAACTTGTGCCCCTTCCCCTCTGGGCCTCAGTTCGGGGACAGGGACAGCCTATCAGGTGGGATATGACCCACACCTGATCTCTCCTTCCCATTCTGAGTGTGCCAGCTCTCAGAATGCGCCTGGGGAGGGGGTGGTGCACCATAGCCTCTCCCTTCCCCGGACAGATCCTGGTGGTCAGGAGGGTACACAAGCAACCATGCAGGGTCTCTGCATCCCAAGCCAGCAACAGCCAGTGAATTGGGCCCAGCAGATGTTTCCTCCTGGGAAGGGAGGACCCTGAGCTTTTACCAGCTGAGGCCAGGGCAACAGGTGTTCAGAAGGAGTGTCCCGCCCCTTCAGGGTACATCCACCCACATCCACTCCCGGCTCTTCCGGGGGAAGGGGTGTTCAGCTGGAGCATCGTGCTTGTCTCCACCCGCTGGAGGGGCTGGACCCCAGCAGCCTCCCCGTTTCACTGCTGTTCACCGCTGTGCACCACGGTCGTGCCGGCCGGGCAGAGGGGCCCCACCTGTCACGGCTTACAGCGCTTGCCCTGACCCTCAGACGTGGCCGGGATGGCCCGCTTGTTGCGGTGGTGGGGGAAGGTGGGCATGAGCTCCGGCTCACAGGCTGCAGGGAGGAGTGTCTTTGGGTCTGAGAACCCCACTGTGCATCTGTGACAAGCCCCAGGGTCAACTTTCCCTCCGCTCCCCTCAGGGAACAGTCTCTGTGCCAATGAGCACCCACATGGGCCTCAGCACACAGCCCCTGCCCGTCCAGGGCCTGCCCCACCACCCCTCAGGGGCTTGAGGATCGGAGTGAGGCTGTGCCCCGATACACCCAACCCGGACAGAAAGGGCCACAAGAGCAGCCCCTGCGGGGATCAGTGGAGGCGGGGGGGCGGTGTGGGAGACTCACGCAGGGGCTTCTCCTTGAAGTACGAGCTCTCCAAGCCATCTCTGGCCGTTGCCCTGGAGAGGAGGCCTCCGTGTCAGCAGAGCCGCGGCTGCCACTGAGGCTGGCTTCCCGCAGACCCACCCGGCTCCGCAGCCTCTGGTATAAAAGGCGAGTGGCCAGCAGGGCTTTGGGGCCCAGAAACAGATGGGAAACCCAGAATGGACTCCATGACCTGGGTGGGCAGGGACCTCCCGAACTGGGGGCCTGGTCTTCCACGTCTGTGTCTGGGGAAGGGGCATCTCTGCGGCAGCATGGCCGGAGTTCTGAAAACGCCCTCCCGAGGGCTCGAGGTGGAGCGGTCCCCATTCCTACCCACGGGTCAGGTCAGCACCTTTTCTTGGGGTCGTACATGAAGAGGAAGTTGAGCAGGCGCAGGCCAGCCTCTGAGAGCCACGGGAACTTGTGTTTGAGGTTGTTGTATGGCTGCTTCCTCAGGCTGTACTGGCCCACCAGTGGCAGCCTGGAAAACCCCTGCAGGGAGCAGGAGCTGAGCATGGGGCTGGCCCGGAAAGGGGGGCAGGTGAGAGCAGAGGCCAGGCACTCACTGGCCAGATGTTCTCACTGGGCGTGCCCAGCAGCTGCACAATCAGGTCCACCTGGTGGATCTCGGACGTGCCGGGGAGAAGGGGCTTGTGGGCCAGCAGCTCGGCCAGGATGCAGCCCATGGCCCTGCAGAGGACAGCAGGCCTTACCTCATGCACCTCTGCTGAGGCCAAGGGCTGGGTCAGGACCGGGTGGAGCTTGGGAAGAGGTCACGATGGGACGCAACCCCATCCCAAATGGCCCCTCTGGGTGACCATGAGGGCAGGGCCTTTCTTCTGTGGAAGCTACGTTCTCATGCTTCCTCTTGGGATCCCATGCTTCAGCCCTCCCCCTCCTCCTGGAGCTGGGAGGCTGGCAAAGACCCCAGCCCTTCCCCCAGGCCCCGGGAGACACGTTCACATCTCACCACATGTCGATGCTGGTGGTCTGCGTGGTGGTTCCCAAAAGCAGTTCGGGGGCTCGGTACCTGCAAACACAAGCACCCCCCCTTGTCCCCTGCAGTAAGGCCTGGGCCTCCACCAGCCTTCCTGAGGCAGCCGGGGCTCTGACTGCCAACCCCAGCTCAGACCACCTCATCCTCTCAGCCCGCTCATGTGGGCGACGCGCCCGGTACCAACAACTTCGCTGGGCGGCTCCTCCAGATCTACGTCAGCCCAGTGTGGAACGGAGCCGGCTGACGCACGGGGGAAGAGAGGACTTCAACATTCTACTGTTAACTACAGACCTGGTCTGCTGCTTCTTAGAAACACGTGAGAAAAAACAACAGTAAGCTGCGTGAACCGCCCCATCCCACAGACAGAAGCCCGAGAGGGCTCAGAACCAGGCAGGGCCCTCCCACCCTGCCGTGATGTTGTGTCCCCCCGAGAGCCCCGCTGTCTCAGGAAGTTGTCCTCAACCCAGCCTGAGTGTGGGTGGCCCTCTGAGGCCTCACAACCCTCAGGACCCTTGTGCTGCTTCGGCATGATCACCCCTCAAAACTGCCTCCACCAGACACGCTCATCCTGAGGGACTCACCAGAGCGTGACCACCTTGGGGGTCATTGGCTTCACTGGGATGCCATAGGCCCGGGCCAGGCCGAAATCCGCTGTGACAAAGACAGAGAGGCAGGAGAGGCAGTGTCACCCGGCGGGGGGGTGGGGGTGGGGGGTGTGTGTGTGCTAAGGAGCTGCTGTGTGCGAACCAGCTCTTAGCCCTCAGGGGACTGGCAAGCACTGACCTGCTCCCCACTCCAGGTAGCCCTCCCACAGACACCGGCCACAGCGCCGGCACCCAGAACCCACCTGTCTTCACACAGCCCTTATCGGTCATGAGCAAGTTGGACACCTTCAGGTCCCTGGGACAGAAAGGGAACATCAGTGATTCCCCAGGACATGAGCCCCGCGGGCAACTGGGTTGTCACCATCACAGGCAGACTCAGAATATTGTCCTATATGTCCCCTGTTGGAACTTGGTAAACACGGAGATGGTAGGCAATATAAGGCCAACCTGCAGCTGGGAGGACCAGCTCTCAGCACCTGTCTCGGGCCTAACACCCAGTCCTGTGCCCGTTCCCCACCCAGGGCTGTACCAGCTGCCGTAAGACACAAGAAGCTGCTGCTTGCACAGTCCTGCCCTGAGCCTGGAAGGCCCCTCACTTTCCTGGTCCGTGTGACGAGACTCCAGGAGGGATCTGTCCGCTGCAGGACTTCTCATAGCTTTGACTATGCACCCATCATCAGCTCCCCTCGGGGGAAAGCAGGTGCTGTTTGGGCTTGGATCTTGCCCCAAGGAGCATTTACAGAACCGCACTGAGGCCAGGTCATTTCCTCTCCAGGGGCCAGGACTGTCAGTCACCCTTCCCATGGGTCATGAACTTGCCCTCCAGACAAATGTCCCTTCAGGCCCCGCCCTCCTCAGACTCATGCCATTCCTCCCCCACCTGGGGCCCCTCCTACCTGTGGATGATGAAATTCTGATGCAGGTACTGGAGTCCTCGGAGCACTTGCAGCACAATGCACTTGACCTACTCAAAAAGCAGGATGCATCAGTTAAATGTGCCACAAGGTAGCTGGGACGATGCCTCCACTCCAGGCCCTCCAGCCTCACACCTGGGCCTCAGAGAAGGGTGTCGGCATGTTCTCCAGAAGGCTGGCCAGGTCTTGCTCACAATAACCCATCACCAGAAAGATGCTGCAAGAAAAGGGGAAGACACAGAGCACCTCTCACGTCCTCCCAGGCAGGCCAAAGGGGTTGCAGGAGGGATGAATTTGATTTGGGGGGAGCATAGGGAGGAGACAGGCAAGGCAGGCTCGGCAGGGCCCAGTGCAGAGGACCAGCAAACTGCGTACCTTTCCAGGTGGTTCCCCACAACCACTTCCTTCAGCTCCACGATATTCGGATGGCGAAGGCGAAGGAGCAGTGTGATCTCTCGAAGGCTGCTGATGGGGACCCCTGCAGCCAGAGAGCCTCCTCAGTGAGCTGCACCCCTACCCCAGCAGGGCTCTGCCCACAACCTCAGAGAGAATCAAGGCCACCTAAACATGAACCTTTAACTCTTCCTTCATTCAATCATGCGAGCACAGCGGCTGCCAGCCTGGTCTTAGGCAGGGAGGGCTGGGTGGAGGGGTGACGGCTGGGCGGAGACAGAAGGTAGGGCAGTCACCACACGGAGGGAGAAGACGAACTGCAGGGGAGCTAAGGCCTGGAGTATGGGGGTGAGGGCAAGGGTTTGGGGAAGGACGGGAGAGGCAAGGCCAGCCTACAGCCTCCCAGAAACAGGACCCCTTTAACCCTAATGCAGTGGCTCTCAAAATGAGGTGCTCAGGCCAGAGGAAGCCTCAGAGAACTGGCACCTTTCTGCCCCTCCCACGTGGGCTCACCATCCTTCTCCTTGTCCATCCGCACCTTCTTCAGGGCAACAATCTCGTCCGTCTGGGTGTCCCGGGCCCGATCTGGAATGAAAACTCATCCATGATGAAATCTTACTTGATCCCGCACCACACACCCTTATGCCACACAGGGGCCTCGTTGTGAACTCTGGGGAGTCCCCTTTCTCTTCTTCTTGATAACTGGATGCCCAGGGACACTAGGTCCCAACTGTGCAAGCGGCACTGCCAGCCCCAGTACACACATGCTCTCTGGGGAGTCCTCTCCACTGAGCTGGGTACAGCTGGGTACAGGGTGCTAGTTACAAGGAGCTCCCTCGAAGTTTTCCTCCTTAGAGTCAGGATGCAGGTCACCACTTTGCCTTCTGTCTGCTACGTTCAAGCAGCAAATAAGATACTTTATCTAGGAAAAAGCGTTTATTCTGTGCGAAGGAGGCTCTTCAAGGCGCTCACGTGCGAAGCTTCCAAACCCTTATCAGTGTGCTGCACACCAACCTCCCAGCCGCTTCATGCGGCCGCCCCCGCTGCTTTTGGAAGCTCTAGGTTCTGCTGTAACAGTTCCCTCCACTCGCAACCACACGGAGAATCGGAGGCGGACACTGGTGATTGTCACAGCACGGATTAGAGCTCCGCTGCGCAACTTCTGCCCTGCAATGAGGGTTTACTTGCTTCTAGCCCTAACACAGCTACTGCTGGGACAGTCCCCTGCGCCCGAGGACACCCATGTTGGCCACTTACACACAATGCCATAGGTGCCTTCCCCGATGCGGTTCAGCTTCTCAAACTCCTTCACACTCCGACACCGTCCCAGCTGAAAGACAGAGGGGCCGGCAGGGCAGGGCTTGGGCAGCTAAAGGAACGACTAGAGACGGATACTGCACACTTAATCTGTCCTGAGGAGCTCGCTCATGTGTTGCTCACCAAACGAAGATAACCACACCCTTGGGTGTTCGATGAGAAAAGAGGAAAGATGCTACTGGGCCAGCGGACACCTGGTAGGCACTACCACAGACAGCCTTCTCCCTTCCAACCCCACGGTCCAGATGTATGCTGCCCACAAATGACAACCACTGGCCACATATGGCTGGCACGAATTAACGGTAAAATTTCATTTCCTCAGCTGCCATGTGTGTTGTGCTCCTCGATGCCACGTGGCTCATGGTAACCATACTGGACGAGTCAGAAAACAACATTTCTTCTTCTTTTTTTTCTAGGTAGGGTCCACACCCAACATAGGGCCTTAATTCACACCCCCAAGATCAAGACCCACAGAAACAAACATTTCCACCGTCAGAAAAAACTGAGCAGCACCAGTCTAAATTATGCTCCGGAGATGGACAAGGCTTCTACCAAACGCAGCGGAAACACTTCTGTGGCAAGAGACGAACTGATCCCAACACCCACACAGTATTTCTTCCTTTGAGCTAGGGAACAGCCCAGTGGCACGTGGCTACCCAGCCGGGGGCTATATTTCCCACCATTGCGTTTTGCAGGTAGGCAAGTCCATTTCAGTCCAATGGGATGTGAGCAGAGAGGACAAGGGCTTCAAGGATCAAAGGAAGCTGGCCGCCCACTCCCTTCCATCTCTGAAGCAGGGTGGGATCTGGACCAAGTGCAGGTAGATCTACAAGACAGATAACGGGTGCCTGGCCCTACCTTGTGGAAAATAGCTCCCTCTCCCTGAATGTTAGGGGAGAGGAAAATGAGAGAGAATTCTGAGCCAGCTCCAGGCCCAGCACAGAGCCCGACATACTCAGGGCGCCCGGGGGGCTCCGTCAGTGAAGCCTCTGCCTTCAGCCCAGGCCCTGATCCCAGGGTTCTGGGATCGAGTCCCACATCGGGCTTCCTGTTCAGTGGGGAGCCTGCTTCTCCCTCTGCCCCTGCCCCGCCCCTGTTCATGCTCCACCCCCGCCCAAATTAAAATCTTAAAAAAAAAAAAAAAAGGTTGGACGCTGGACGGACTGAGCCACCCAGGCTCCCCTAAAGCCCACCCTCGAGCCCCCGCATTTGGGGCTGCACTCCTAGCAGAGGCCCTGTACGCTAACGTGCCGCATGATGCCGGACGTTTGCCGATGGGCTGCCCGGGCATGTCCCCTTGGCAGAAGCGCATGCGGCAAAGCTCCAATTCTCGCAGCCCCTCTGGCCTTGCTGCCTCTCACCTTCTCCTTCGTCGGCCTCCATCTCATTCCGTCCTACCACTCGGGGAACAGGTCGGAACCACCGGCACCCACCGCTCCCCCGAGGTGGCTTCGGGCTCCTCTCCCCCCCAGTTCCTCCTCACATTCTCTCCCGGGCCGACTGCTGGCGTCGGAGTCACGCTGTTTCTCATCTCTGTGGCGCTGCCCCCGGGCATTCCAGGTGGGCACGCCAAGCTTCCGCGTCTCTCCGCACGTCAGAATCCAGGTCCCACGGACCAGCCCAGCAGAACGTCCTGCAAGCTGCCCCCACGCGGAACACACCCTCTGAAATCCCGCCATTCCCGCAGCCCGAAGCGCCACGCAGGGGTGCTCCTCTGGGTGTCTGGGCTCCCGTCACGCCCCGCGGTCGTGGGGATGCAGCGGGCGCCCGCCGTGTCGGGGGCCGCACCATGGCCCGAGGACCGCCACGAGGGGTCGTGACCCTGACCGGCCTCTCAGAGCGCCGGGTTCGGCCTGGCCCAGCCCCCAGAGCTCCAGCGACCGCTCCATACCCCCAAGCTTCGCTCTCCCCACACTGACGGGCGCTGACCGGCCCACGCGGCAGGGCCGAGCGCAGAGCAAGAACGAACGGAAGCTGCCGGCTCTCAGGCGGGGCGCGGCGCATTCACGGCGCGCCAGGAGAGCAGGCGGCCAGGTCGACCCCCGACCAAACCCCCCGCTCTTCACGGGCAGCTGGCCACCGGACAGACAGCCCCGGGGTCTGCCCCCAGCCCCAGAGCCCCTCGGCCTCTCAGCCCCCCAACCCGCAGACCCGGAGCCCCTCAGCCCTGGAGCCCCTCAGCCCCAGACCCCTCAGCCTTGGAGCCCCAGAGCCCCCTCAGCCCCGGAGTCCCTCAGCCCCGCCGCCGGCTTCTGCGCGGGCCGCCAGGAGCTCTGGGACTGTCGTTCCCGCCCGCGTCGGAAACCTCAACGCTTTAGCGCGACACTCAGGGGCCCCAGGGCGTTCCAGGCCCGCCCGGCCGCCGGCAGAGCTCCCCGAGCGGCCCCCCGACGCACCCTGTGTTCCGGGGGCACCGTGAAGAAGCCCTCCTTACGGATACACTTCAGACGGATCTGCTCCGACTCGGACTCCGTGTCCCCCATGCCGAGCGCCCCTCCCCTCCCCCCACCGCCCTAGTGCGCAGGCGCGGACGGGATTCGTCGGCGCAGGCGTGTGACGGACTTCCGGGGCGCTCCCCTCCCCCCCGGGCGACGATTACCAGGGGAACCTTCCGAAGACCCCGGAGACGCCGTCCTTGCGGTCCGCTCGCGCTCCCGAGGTTCCCGCTTCGTTTCGTTTTTCGGCGCGGGCGCTCGAGGCGGCTGGGGTGCTGAGGAACGGCCGCCGGAGGAGGAGGCCGGTGGACGAGGGGCGGGCGGCTCTGGAGCCACGCATGGTCGGGGAGCCGAGCGCGTCCGACGGCGGCGGGAAGGGCGGCCAGGACTCCGCGCTCCCGGCTGGTGCGGGCGGAGCGGCCGCCGCCCGCGGGGCCCAGTCGGGCGCGGGCCTCGCGTCCCCGCCGCAGGCTGGCGGACGAGGTGAGCGATGCTGGAGGCCGGGCGCGGGGAGGGGGCGGGAAAGCCGGGGGCGCAGCGCTAACCGGCGGAAGGAGCTGGGAGAGCAGCTGGGCGTACGTGGTCACTGAGAAACCAGTCCTTAGAATCGCCGGTTTAACTTGCCGTAGTCACTTCATTGCAGCCCTTTTCACGTTCGTTCATAAGCAAAGCTGCCAGCCAGCAACGAGAGCAGAGTCCGTGTAGTGCGCGCGGTGTCTGCTCGTGGTTCTCGGGACCGGGTGGGAGGAGGGCACCTCCCAGGGCGGACGGAGGCAGATCTCGTCTGTACCGGCTTCATCTTCCCGCACAGAGCACAGAATTCGGGCGCGAGTCAGGACCGGGAGACGTGTTGCGTAAGTACAAACAGTGGTGGTAAGGCTGGGCCACGAAACGAGGCCAAAATGGAATTCGTTATTCCGACTGGAAGTCGATTCTCATGAAGAGAGACAGAAAGACCGAGTCTGCAGCTGCTGGCCTGCTGACCACACACATACTGTTACCAGACTAGAGGCCTCAGACCGGATTCCCTCCAGCCACTCCGGAGGGGAGCGGAGCCCCGGCCATGAGCTGCTGCTGAGGGTGGAAGGCCAGCAGGGGTCCCTGAAAGGCCCCTCACTGACGGGTGGTAGCCACAACCCCAGAAAGTTGTCAGCTCAACTCCCCTCCTCCCACAGCCGCTCTCCCAAGGCCACCGCCGAAGTTCTAAGTGCCATGTCCCACCCCTGCCCCAATTCCACACTCTTCGTCTGGATCACGTTACAGTCAGGGTAGGAGCCCTTGGGCCTCTCCTGGTAACTGCACTTTCCTGTTCTGGGACTTGGTGGCTGGAAAGTGAGTCCTCAGAGTCCAGCTGTTTTTTCCAAGTACAGGGGACATTTCATTCGCTGTACTGCTGAGTCCTTGCACCACGCCCTTCAGCAGTGGACAGGAAGGATTTTAATTGCCACCGAGAGAGAGAGATGCCGCCTGGCACTGGTTCATCACCCTGCACAGCCCATTACAACAGAGGCTCACTCACTCACCACCACAAAGTTCAGTCTCTGAGCCAGAGTCCCTCCTGCCCTCTGCCAAGCTGCCAGCAGCTCTGGGGACAGTAAAGCCAAGGTAGTCACTGAGAGGAGTCTCATTTACGGAAGGGGCAAGTGCGGCTTCCCACAGGGCAGGACGGCCCTTCTGCCATCATGGCTGAGACTCAGAGCACAGTGAGCAATGCCAGCTACTCAGAGTGCTTGTTTATTCTTGGAAATGATAGGCATCTACTGTACTGGGGTTTCTGTGTCGGTAGTAGGGGGTCCATTCAACCTGCTCCTTAATGGTTCTCTGCTCGTCACTTCCGATGGAACTGTGGCTGGTCAGAGTCTCTTTTGAGGCTCTGGTGATGATGATCTGTGGAATGACAATGTTCTTCTTGCTCGCCTTTACTGTTCCATCAGCATTCTCTAGAAGGAAGAAAACATCCAGGTATTTAATGCGTCTGTGGAAAAGCTCTTCTACAAGGTGGACAATGCCTATGTGAGGGCCAAAGCAAAAGAATTCGATGTGTGGTTCAGGAAAAGGAGGGCAAGGTTGAAAGCAGCCCAAACTGAACGAGTGTTGCAGAGCTCTAACCAGCTGACACCTCAGGCACGAGGGTAGCGAATACTAGACACCCTCTTTCAGGGAATAAAAGGGAGACACACTTCCACCATCCACTGTGGAGACCGAGCTGCCAGCCAGCTTCTAGGACACACAAAGAAGGAAGGGGAAGGAGAGAAGAAGAAGCAGGGTCTGCCCCAGAGGTGAGGGTTCAGATAGTTTCCAAAGGATTCTAAATCTGGTTCAAAACAAAACAAAACCAAAAAAACCACCTCTCTGTACAGAACCTTATCAATCAGAATGTGGAAGAACTAATGTTTCTCCTTTTTAAAAAAATATTTATTTTAGAGAGTAAGTGTGAGCAGAGGGAGAGGAAGGGAATTCTTTTTTTTTTTTTTTTAATTTGTTTGTTTGTCAGAGAGAGAGAGAGCGAGCACAGGCAGACAGAGTGGCAGGCAGAGGCAGAGGGAGAAGCAGGCTCCCTGCCGAGCAAGGATCCTGATGTGGGACTCGATCCCAGGACGCCAGGATCATGACCTGAGCCGCAGGCAGCCGCCTAACCAACTGAGCCACCCAGGTGTCCTGAGGAAGGGAATTCTTAAGCAGACTCCCTGCAGAGCACAGAGCCCAACATGGGGTCAATCCCATGACCCTAAGATCACAACCTGAGCTGAAACCAAGAGTCAGGTGCTCAGCCACCCAGGTGCCCAAGAATTAACATTTCTGGAATTAGCCACAACATTTTCTTAAACTTAAGCTTACAAGGATTGCATAGGACTTGTGAAATGCCAAGTTTGTCAAAAGTTAACAGAATACCAAAGCAGAAGTGCTTTCATGCCTTCCCTGCTGCATCTCCCAGCCACCCCTCAACAAGGCTCCAGGTTGGAGGCTCAGGCCTCTGCTAAAGCCCGACAGAGAGTGCTCTCTCTGTGCACAGGTGTGTGCAGGTAGAGTTCGAGTAATCACACTGTCACACAACTGTTCCAAAAATGCTACCACGCTGGTTCTGTTGCTTTTCATTGTGCTTTGTGCCCCACTTAAAATGCCTCGTGAACTCGGCCGCCTGGGGTCCAGTTCTCGGTCAGACATCATTGTGAGCCTAGAAGGAGGACTATGAATACCAAGCCACAACGCTTCCTGAAGTAGGGCCTCTTATGAGCTCTGTTTTACAGATGAAGGAACTGAGCACAGAGAGGTCATGTGCTCAAGGTGGCTGGTAGAGGTAGATGCCGGGCAGGAGTTCTGTCCGTCTTCATGGCCGTACCCCCAGCTTTGATTGTTTTAACTCCCAGTGAATGACCCATGGCATGTACTAGGCACTGAGAGTGTCCTTTTTATCAGTAAGTCAAAACCTGCATTTCATATTTTGCATTTAAATTCGGGGTTTCATTTTTTACATTAATTTACAGTGCTTTTATATATTAAGACTAAAAAGCAGGGCACCTGGGTGGCTCAGTGGGTTAAATCCTCTGCTTTCGGCTCAGGTCATGATCCCAGGGTCCTGGGATCGAGCCCCACATCGGGCTCTCTGCTCCGCAAAGAGCCTGCTTTCTCCTCTCTCTCCCTGCCTGCCTCTCTTGCCTGCTTGTAACCTCTGTCTGTCAAATAAATAAAATCTTTTTTAAAAAAAAAGACTAAAAAGCAACAAATATTTGATTTAAAAAATAATACACAAGCAAAAATTGCATATGGAAGGATTCTTTTCCTTCCATCTTTCCTTTCCAGTGAAAAAAGGTGTTCCCTGCACCAAACCTATAAAAACTGTTAACAGTTTTACTGTCTCTGTTTAATTTTTGGATTCATGTAGAATTCAAGTAAAGACTGAGGCAAAAATACTAAGTTGTTTCCTTGGTTGTCGAGTCAGTTGTCCCAGCATCACAGAGTGAAGGAAGGTTCTGTCTTCCAGGTCTTTCACGCGGTGCCTTCATCATGAACACACCCCTACATGTGAACGTGAGACACGGCATGTCCACCTCTGCTCTCTCGCTGTAGTGATGTTTTCACGTCAGCCCTTCTCACACCTCCATTTCCCGGTTTCCTGATGTTTTTACATTTTTATTCTCCTGGGTAAACTTTAGAATAATTTCCTCCAGTTCCCAAAAAGACCTGTGGTGTTTGAGTGTGGTCATTGATTCCATAGATTGAGAACTAACATCTTTACATTTTTGAGGTTCTCTAGTTCAAAACAAGACTTCTTTAATCTTAGAGTTTTAAGACTTCATTTGGGAACAACTGTTTTTTTAGGGTTCTTGAGATGTATTACCTGTACTAATTTTAGTTACTGTTTAACAAATCACCGCAAACTTAGTGGCTGCCTTAGAACAGCACATCCTTTTATCATTCCAGTTTCTGTTGATCCAGAGTCCAGCTGCGATCCTGCCGTCAGCCAGGCAGCACCCTCGTCTGGACCTGGGGCCTCACCAGCTCATTCAGGTTGCTAGGTAGAAGTCATTTCTTTATGAGTGAAGGACTAAAGTCCCTACTTTGTTGCTGGCTGTTGGCAGGGGGTTGCTCACAGCTCTTTTCACAACAAGACAACTTATAAAAATTGTTTTTAAATTGAAATAATACCTGAGCAGGGAGCCTGACATGGCGCTCAATCCCAGGACCCTGGGATCATGACCTGAGCCCAAGGCAGATG
>PISX010006211.1:0-99712 GCA_004024625.1 Mellivora capensis
CATACCCAACATATTTTGTATGCTAAATATAAGGAGGAATTTTAAAATTCAGCAATTAAAAAACAAACTTTTAATGAGTAAAATGTCTGAATAACTTACAAATGGGACATACAGATGGCAAATAAGTATATGAAAATATGCTGAAAATCATTTATCATTTGGAAGTTGAAAATAAAAACAAGTAAGAACACTGCTGTGCACCATTAGAATGGCTAAAACCCAGAAATTTAATTCCAATTGCTGGTATGTATGCAGAGAACAAGGAACTCTCATTCACTGATTATAGGAAGCCAAAATATTTCAGCCACTTTGGAAGATAGTTTGGCAATTTCTCACAAAACTATATACACTCTTAACCATACAATCTAGCAATCATGTTCTTAAGTATTTACCCAACTTTCTAAAAACTTATATTTACAAAAACCCTGTAGGCTTTAAGTTTTGGTTCTACATGTAAGAAGTTTGGAAATTACTGTTCCATCCTAACGAGAAAAAAACCTGAACAGACTTAAAAAAAAAAAAAAAACTTGTGGAGCATAAGGAATAATAAAGAGGACATTAGGAGAAGGAAAGTATACATGAATTGGGGGAAATCGGAGGTGGAGACGAAGCATGAGAGACTATGGACTCTGAGAAACAAACTGAGGGTTTGGGAGAGGAGAGGGGTTGGGGGGGATGGGCTAGCCTAGTGGTGGGTATTATGGAGGGCACGTATTGCATGGAGTGCTGGGTGTGGTGCATAAACAATGAGTCTTGGAACACTGGAAAAACAAAATTAAGTTTTAAAAAAACCATAAACACAAAAACCAAAACCAACTATGTTTCTTGAATCCATAGAAGAGTAGAGGACATAGCACAAACCAAACCCCCCACCAAAATTGGAGAGTCAGATAAGTGAATACAGGGAGTCAGGACTTACCTGAGCAGAGACTCAGAAGCAGAACATGGCAAGGGAACCAGTGCTAGATCAGTAAAACATGAACTACAGGGAATGAAGTGCTGGAAACTCAGTGTGGACATCATCAGTTAAAAACTCCAGGGGGACCTTGTCATAGGGGTTCCCACAGTGTTGTGAATATTACCTCTAGGAGCTCAACAAAATTGTCATGGTAAATAAGAGGGGAAAATCCCTGCATGCTTCCAGCAGCAGGAGGGGAGACAGAACCATTTTGAAAAATGCCAGAGCATTCTGTCCTTAATGAAGACTGCCCTCAGCAGAAACAAATTAACCACAGATTAATTTGTTGGTTGTTATCAGCCCCTAATTCACCTGGGAGAAGTACCGCTCTGGCTCATTTAGCCATCCTCATCCACCAAGAGGAGACAGGGGGAAAAATGAGAAATACCTGTAAAGTTCACAGTTCAGGCTCACTAAAAAAACTGTGATCTCACATAGAACCAGAGAATACTTCCATTCACCCAACATCTTACCATCACATTACTACAAACCAATTTACAGACATATTCATGTCTGGCTATCAAGAAAAAAAAATAAATTCTAAGTCATACTAAAATGCTGAAACAACAACAACAACACCCAATTTGAAGGAACAGAGGAAGCATCAAAACCAGACACAACAAGGGAGGGGGAATAATCATACCAGGATTTTAAGGAACATTAATATGCTAAGGGCCATAATTGTAGAATAGTTAGCATGCAGAAACAGATGGACAATGGAAGCAGAGAGAGAGAAGTCCTAAGAAAGAACCAAAAAGAAATGCTAGAGATCAAAAGCACTAACAAAAACGAAGATTGCCTTATTGCGTTGATGGAATAATGAGTAGATGAGGCACAGCTGAGAAAAAATCTCTGCGCTTGAGCTATCTCTAAAACAACCTTCAAGATGGGAAAGCAAAGTAAAAAAAAAAAAAAAAGGGGGGGATATCTCAAGACTGTGGGACAAGCACAAAAGTAGCATATGTATGAGAACACCAGGAGAAGAGAGAAAGGAGCAGAAGAAATATTCAAAACAATAATTACTGAGAATTTTCCCCCCAATTAATGTCAGACACCAAATCACAGA
The DNA here is from genome assembly GCA_004024625.1 of Mellivora capensis. Classification (NCBI taxonomy): domain Eukaryota; kingdom Metazoa; phylum Chordata; class Mammalia; order Carnivora; family Mustelidae; genus Mellivora; species Mellivora capensis. The sequence goes on from PISX010006211.1 coordinate 2,025, forward strand.
TCCAGGAAGCTCAGGGAACATGAAGCAGGATAAATGCCAAAAGATGACATGTAGGCATGTCATAGAAACTACAGAAAATCAAAGATAAAGAAACAATTCTAAAAAGAAGAAAAACTATATGCAAATAAACATCCCAGCCTTACTTGCATTCTGTAAGTCAAAATTGTCAAAATTTTGCAATTGTCAAAAACCAGAAGTAACCAAGATCTCCTTCAACAGGTGTGAATAGCCAACTGTGGTATATGCAAACGGTGGGATGTAATTCAGTGATAAAAATGAATGAGATAGCAAGCCACAAAAATATACGGATGAATTGTAATGTATATTGCTAAGTTAGAGAAGCTGGTCTGAAAAGAATAAATAATGAAAAATTGTAGGACATTCTGGAAAAGGCAAAACTTTAAAAATGATTAAAAAAAAAAAGGAGTGTTTGCCAGCCATTGGGGGACAGATAAACATTAAATAGAAGTACAGGGAATTTTTTCAGGGCAGTGAAACTCTTCTGTATAATATTATTCTAGTGAACATCTGATACTACTCATTTGTAAAAACCATAAAAATTTATAGCATAAAGGGTGAACCTTAACATATGCAAATTAAAAAAAAATCATTTGGAATGTCAGGAGAATCCCACGATGGAATACAGAAAGAGACCAATCTAGCCATACTACAAATGTACGAAACAATATCACAAGGGTCCAGGGAGGAAAAGGTGTTGACCTAAATAACTCTGGAAATGAAAGGAGGCTATAAAATGAAAGCCAAAATAAACTCTAATGAGCACGGTAAAAATTAATAAGCAGATACTTCACTGAGAAAAAAATAACTCAGATAATGTATCCGCTTGACCTAAAGCACAGCATTACCCATAGCCCTGGGTTCTCACTCCAGGAGGGCTCAGCGCCCGCCCCCCCCCCCCCCCCCCCCCCCCCCCCCCCCCCCCCCCCCCCCCCCCCCCCCCCCCCCCGTCCCCGCATTGTCACATCTGTTGCCTTTGAATCTGTGAAAACACCAGTGTCTCAAGCAGATGTTTCAGGCTTTACTAAAGACCCTGCATCCACTGCTCTCAAGGACAGATTTTCCCTAAAAGGGGATTTGGAAAATGTCTTAAACTGTGGAAGTTCCCCGCTTCAGTCTTGCCCGTGCCCGAGCTACAGATCTGCTAAGACTCAAAACGTACTTATCCTGGCTGATGGGTTCCAGCAGATGGGTGAGCTGCAGAAGTGCAGAGCAGAGAGAAGCTGAGAACCCCGCACAGGTTTGTCGGACCCCAGTTCCCGTTCATTAAAACCAATGGCAGACGTAAAGCACATCGGAGGCCACGGAGGTTTGCAGAGACATTCGTCGCTTCTATTTTCCCCGCTGTGTGCTGTCAGGAGTCCGCTCCCTCTGTCATCCATTCCCCACACAGCGTGAGTTAGAAATTTTATCAATAAATGTTTTCACTGTCAATGTCCAACCTATTCTAATAGACCGTTACATACAGTTTGGGGGTTCACAGCTTGTCATCATCATTTGTCTACACCGGTGGCAGGGAATGCGTAATAAGATACTCTCAGCACTTTTTACACATAGACTAAAATGATGAATGCTGTGTTTCACAGAATGATCAGGTTCACAGAACTCAGAGACCCAGCCGACATGCTGTGGCTATTCAATCGTAGGCTTGGATTTTATTTTAAAAGAATGTTAATGGTAAAGAGCTTAAAGTTAAATATTGTAAAGTCAAGTATGCGGTATAATGAAACGAACTACATGAATAAGCAATGTGTACCACACAGTTTATTTTTTTATCCTGACTTTTTTTAGAATCCATGTTATGTTTATAGATGTATACATTAGTTTGGAGTCTTTTCTATCAGAATAAAGTTAAAATTAAATAGTGCTATAGTAAAAAGTACTGTTTTAAAATTAAGATGAGCTTTCTAAATAGGCAAACAGAAGGAAAGTGACTTTGACTCATCTTTCATTTTCTTTTTCTTTCTTTTTTTAATAACGTTTTTTATTTAAATTCATTTAATTAACATTAATGTATTATTGGTTTCAGAGGTACAGGACTGTGATTCTTCAGTCTTCTCTAATACCCAGTACTCATTACAACACATATCCACTTTCTGTCACCCAGTGACCTCATCCCTTCCCCTCCCCCAACCCTCAGTTTGTTTCCTATGATTAAGAGTCTCTTATAGTTTGTCTCCTTCTCTGGTTTCATCTTGTTTCATTTTTCCTCTCTTCCTCTATGACCCTCTGTTTTGTTTAATCTTTCATTTTCTTGCATACAAGAAAATCACTTTATTTTTACATGCCTCTGTATCAAAATCAGCATTATATTATATACATTGCAATCCATAATTTTCAGAGTAGATGGTTTGAGATTGAAATAGGGATTACAGGAATTACAGTGATATAGATTTATGGTACTCCAAATAAAAATCAAGTTTGGGTTGTGTGAGCAAAGAAAGCCTATGCCATAATGCTTACTGCCCACTTCCTAAAGGCTTCATACATTTCCAAAATGTTTCATCACTAAACTTATGCAGATACAACCTTTTAATAGTTAAGTCCTTTAATCATGCTTCAGATTTTGGCAGCCAATTACACATGTCTATTGTGGTATTGCAGGGACTTCCTGTTTTTAACTGTCATTCAGATATCTCAGGTGATAGGGACTCAGTTGTGACATGTATTTCCACAATCATTGCAGTAGGGAGAAGGCTAAATGGAAGATTGCACCTGGATTTCAAAAATCTCCAGATGGAAATCCATATACTGCTTCTGATCACATTTTACTGGCCAAAGCAAGTCACATGACAATGTTTAATTTAAAGTTTTATTTATTTAAGTAATCTCTATAACCAACATCGGGATCGAGCTCACGACCCCAAGACCAAGAGTCAATGGTCCTTCTGACTGAGCCAGTCAGGTACCCTGACAATGCTCAGTTTAAAGATAAGATAATGGAAGAGGAATTGACCTGGAATGCTTTCCAACAACAATCATGACTGTTCCAGTCACTGAGGAGTCTGCCCCAGTGTACTTCACACACCCACTTATGTTAAACACAGTCAAGCCACTATCTTCAATTAAGTGCCAAAAGGAAAGCTGAAACTCTTGAAAATCAAATATACCAGATGGTAAAGATTATAGTAAGCAAATTATCCAGGGCTGGCCAGTGACTGTTCCTATAAATAAAGTTTTATTGGGATCAGCTATGCCTATTCATTGATGTGTTGTTTATGGTTTCTGTCATACTTCAACAGAAGAGTTATATAGTTGCAACAAAGTCCTTATGGCCTGCTAAGTCTAAAATACTCACTTTTCCATTTTAAAGAAAAAGTTTGCTGACTATTGATATAAGTGCATACATGACAGATATAAATTCTATTTCTGTTTCTTTAAAAAAAATTTTTCTTTTAGTAGTGCTTATTTCTGATGTAGTATTGAGCAGGAGAAAATTCAAAGAGGTCCAAAGAAGTCCGTTATTGATTAATGAGTGTGAAAAGCAGCAATCCATATTTACATATTTACCACCAAAAATTCCTGTGAAAAGATAAATATGAAACCATGTATGCCAATGTGTTTTTCTTGGAAACATAGCATTTTTATATACATTTGGTGTATTTTAATTTTTTTAGAATTTATTTTATTAGACTTTTTAAATTTTTTCTATTGTGATAAAATATATACAATGTAAAATCCACCTTTCTCATCATTTCCAAGTGTACAGCTTTGTGGCATCAAGCACACCCACACTGCAGTGTAACCATCACCACCATCCATCTCTGGAACCTCTCCATCCTCCTCAACTGAGATTCTGTACCCATTAAATACCAACTGATTTCCCCCTCCCTGCAGCCCCTATCTAGGAACTACTGTTCCACCATCAGTCTGTCTCCATGAAACTAATCACCCTTAGCCGTCCCACACAAATGGAATCATACCATCCTTCTCCTTCTGTGACTGGTCTATTCCATCCAGTGTAACATCTGCAAGGTTCGTCCATGATGTTTCAAGTCTGAACAACAGTCTGCAGTACGGGTAGACTGCATTTTGTTTATCTTCTTATCCTTGGATGCATGTCTGGGTTGACTCTATCCCCTGGCTACTGTAAAAAATGCTGCTGTGAACATGGCTGTCCAAGCATCTTTTCAAGTCATCATTCCCACCTCTTTTAGGTACATACATAGGACTTGAATTGCTGGATCACACAGCAATTCCATGTACAATATCTAAGGAATAGACATACTTTCCTCCATAGCCACTGCATAATTTCATGTTCCCATCAGCAAAGCACATTCCAACCTCTCCGTATCTTTGTCTACACGTGCTGTGTTGTTCTGTTTTGTTTTGGTTGTTTTTTTTATTTGTTTGTTTGTATGTGTGCCGTTCCAGGGCTTGAAGTGGCATGGCCCATCACAGTCTTGATCCAAATTTCCCCCAAGATTAGTGATGTGTGACATCTCATGTGCTCATGGGCTACCTGTATATCCTCCCTGGAGAAATGTCCACTCGAGTACTTTATACTTCAGTTGGGTTTTCTGATTTTATTATTGAGGTGTAGAAGATCTTTATATATCATGTGTACCCATCCCTTGTTGATTATATAATTTGCAAATATTTTTCTTCCATTCTGTGGATTGCATTTTCACTCTAACAGTGTCCTTGGATGCACCGAAGTTTTTAATGTTGATGCAGCCTGATTTATCTATTTTTTCTCTTGTTGCCTGCATTTTTTAATATGCAGAACCATCCTTGTACACCAGAAGTAAATATCACTCAGTAATGGTGTAAAGTAGATAGAATGTTTGTGGGAAAAGTTTTAAATATTTTTAAATTACAAAAATTTCCAAATAGTCACAAAAGAAGAAAAATCAGTAACTCAGGAATTTGTCATCCAGCTTTAACAAACACATTTTTCTACACGTTTTAAATCTATCTCCAAATAGTTGTTCTTCAAACCAGACAATTTTAAAATTAGGATGAATCTCAAAAATACTAATAAAATATCTTACATAAACACAATCATGTTATCATGTTATACATTTAATGATTTATTGATATTATGTAACACTTAATCTATAACCAATTTACCCAATTCCCTTAAAAAAAATTTGTGGGTTGGAGCAGAATAAAAAAAAAACATGCAAAATTCTCCAATCTACTTTTTCTTTATTCTATCCCATCAATATTTTTTAAATGTACTCAACTATTTTATAGCATACTCCACATTTGTATGGATCACTTCCTTATGGGAGAGTTTAACTTTCTCTTTTGTTTTCCATATTTTCTGAATGTTTCTGAACATCAGTTAGATATAAAGGGTTTCAACATATTGAGCTTCAAAAAAGTTGGCAAGAATTTTAGAGTTTTGGATGGTTTCATTGCATGACATGGCAAACCATGTTTGTATTAATTCTAGTGATTCTAAGCAGGAATAAGTCCAGATGGTGTGAGGCCTAAGGCTTTTACAACTTGAAATTTCCTCTTTTTTAAGATTTTATTTAATTATTTGAGAGACAGAGTATGCACATGGGTGGAGAGAGGGGCAGAGAGAGATGGAGAAGTAGACTCCCCTCTGAGCAGAGACCCAATTCCAGGACCCAGACCCTGAGATCATGATGGAGTTGAAGGCCAACACTTAATTGACTAAGCTACCCAGGCGCCCTTTGAAGTCTCCTCATTAACAAACAAACAAAAAATAAAATAAAATAAAAATGACAAAAAAATAGTTACAACATAAGTATTCAGTTAGAAATAGTAAAGAAATCACACACAAAACAATTAAAAATGCAAAAACACCTAACTACTTCAAACATCGCACATTGCTCTGAAGTGGCAAAAACAAATACGAGAATTTGAAGCTAAGGTTATTACCTTCATGGTAACCTGTTTCCGATATTAAGATTGAGTAATGCTTTCCTTTACAGACATAGCTCCTCTATTTTAAAACCTCACACAATGGTATCAACCATCATGGCTGTTGCTTAAGTCAGTTATTTCAATACAAATGCAAAAACATTATTTAAATTTGATCATTTCTTCTTCATTTCAGAGGTAGATTTCATATTTAAGGACAGGGTCTCTCATAGCTTTTTGATAATCCTAAAATGCAGCTTCTACCAGAAAGATGGTAAAATGTGTATTTCTTTACCATTATCAATTTTCAGAGTAAAGAGTTGATGCTTTAGCAAATGCTAATTATTTCTCTCATTTTAGTGTTACTTATGTCTCTTCATGAAAGTCTTTATGAACTCATTTTCTACATTTGAAGAGATTTAATCAACTGTATAGTCATTTAAGAAATCTTTTTCAAACTATCTTATATTGGCCTATAAAATTCTGTTAAAGCTGACTCTTGGATCCTCTTGACATGACTGTTAGTTTTGAGCAGACAATTTCCTCCCCACTCACCCCCCACCCCGGTGTTAATAGTATGTGCCAGATTCATCTTGTACTTTTTTCACACCAAGCACAGAACCAGTTGGTTCCCCAAGGCAAACTCAATCCCTTTAATTGGGTAAATTCTATTAAAGATAACCATTTTGGCATTGGGACAGTTTTTGTATCATTATAGGAAGAAAGTGACATATCCTGCTTTTTTACAAATATTACATCTCAAATTATACCATAACAAATAAAATGATTGCTTATAGTTTATTCAGGTATTATTTTATTAAATACAATTTGGATGTATTTTTCTTCTGAATCTCACAAATCTTACATTTCTAACTGGATACCTAACTCAGTATTTTCATTTAAAAGAACCATGGATTAATACATTGGTTCAAAAGCTGATACATCTTTTATAATACAGTTACAAACTGAAAAATATCTTCTAAGCTTCCTAAAAATATATAAATCATACATGGTGATATATGCAAATGATGTATATGTGTCTCTGTCTAATGATTTCTACACAATTCACTCAGACTCATGGCTGAAAAAATAGAGATCATTGTTATGGCTCAACTGCAAGTTATTGTTTCCTTATTTCTAATGACAAGTCCTATAGCAAGAGAAAATCAAGGGTATTTCTGCACATAAAGCCTGTAGCATTTTTCCAAAAATCTTTCCCTCCAGGGCTAAATTGTTCAGAGTATACCAGCATCCATTATTAAACGATTTCCTCAATTATAAATTCAGCGAAACTAAATTTTATGTTCAGTTGGTCAAATCAAAAGGAATTAATCTTACAGGATCACTTCTGAGACGGTGTTCAGAATTCCCCACCCTTCACTCCAGCGACATGCCTGTTACTCAAACAAGTAAGCTACTGTCACGGGGACCCAGGGTGGCAGCACGGTGCACTGCTTCTGTCTCATGCACAGTAATTACTTCTACTTAGAGTGTGTGGCACTGGACAGTGAGTGCCTGTCATGTCTGTCATCTAGCTTGCCCTTAATTGGAAAAAATGATGGATCGATGGAAAGACAGGAGGCAAGAAGATGGACAGAAAGATGGAAGGCAGCAAATAAAAACAGCAGTGCACAGATTAAAATATATGTTAAGCTTTGCAAACACTGCAAGAGGCCAGACAGCTTGAAAGATGCTTATGTTCAGTTTACAGATTTATGACTTGCTCTCTCCGATATTCATGAACACGGAGAGTATTTGCCTAAGGCATGATACAGTGGCAAAGCATTAAAACTGACAATAATTGCCTAACACAATGAACAACATAATTATAGTCTTTTGGCCATTTTATCCATTGAATTCGAGATACATTTACTACTCTTAAATGTATCTGTATGTACATAAATGCATTCATCTGAAACAAAGGTCGGTAGCCTACAAGATTTCCTAATCTTTTTATGTCTTAACTAATGCTGTTTTTTCCCCTTTCGTTTTGTTTATAGCATGGAAATTGCAGTTTTACTTAATTCGACAGATCCTTGACTAACTGGCTGTCAGTTTCATTGTGAATGCTATATTCAATAAGCCACAATTATAAATTCTTAAGAGAGCTCTTATTATTGAAAGGAAGGTGAACACAAACAAACAAAATAACATTATATTTTACACTTAACCAAGATTTTGGTTATTTGCATCAAGGTTTTCAGATGGTAAAAACAACTGATGTCATTTCATTTATCTCCATGTATTCTTTAAAGAGCTGGGAAATAATGTTCTATTGTCCTATGGGCCAGTCAATTTCTTTGCAAATGTGTGTGCACATACTCTACTTTTCAATTAAAAAATAATTTAAAAAAGGAAGAGAAAAACAATCCATATTGACTATATATATCCCTTTCCTGGTAGATTGAACTCTTCTACTCCAGAGCCAAACTTCGTGAATAAGCTATCTGCATATAAATTTTTTTCAAACCACTATCCAAACACTATAATTTAACTAATTTAAATTATAATTTAACTAATTAACTACAATCTGGCATTGCTCCTCTTGTTTTCCTAAAAGTTTGGGACCCCAACAAACCTCGCACTGTCAAATCTAAGGATCAGGTATGTCACTGAAGATATCTTATCGGAAATCTCACTGCTTGAACTTTCTCAAACTACATTACTTTTCCCTCTAACAACCTGAAGAATTGTAGTAATAAATCCTTTTACCCCCTAGTTACGGTGTTCTCATACTCACAGTCCCATTCTTCTTTCCTTTTTTTTTTTTTTTTTTTTTTGGAGAGAGAGAGAACAGTGTGGAGGGGCAGTAGAATAGGGAGAGAGAAGCCTGAGCAGGCTCCATGGTGCAAAGCCCAATACTGGACTTGATCTCAAGACTGAGATCATGACCTGAGCCAAAATTAAGAGTCAGAGGCTTAAAACACTGAGCCACCCAGGTGCCCCCCTTCCCCTTTTCTTAAACACTCATGTTAAAAATCTACCAATTTTGTTAACTTTTTTCACACAAAAAAGCATTTTTTAATTATATTTATATTGAATATTTTTATTTCATTATTTCTACTCCTACTGTTTATTATTTCTTTATTGTCTGGAGACAGTTAAACAGTATACTGTAATTATTTTGGCTTAATACAAGCAGTTGTTTTCATTAAAGTAAGAGCATGAAATTTTTTTTGCATGTTTACTTAAATAATTATAATTTCTATTTCTCTCATTCCTTCCTTTACATCTGAGTGCCAGTGGGTGGTGTTTCTCATCCATCCAAAGAATAACCTTTAGTATTTCCTTTAATAAAGTTCCACTGGCAATAAAGTTTCTCAGTTTCTATTTTTCTGAATGTTTTTCTAATTTATCCTCATTATGACCGGATACTTTCTCTGTCTATAGCTTTCTGAGGTTTGTGAGTTGTTTTAAGCTATATTACATGTTAAAATCTAGAAAATTCCCAACTAATCATTCTTTTAGAATAATTGTGTGGCCAGGTAGGCACTCTGACCTACCACCAACATCCTGGTCTCAAACAAGGAACTGCATGACCCATACAAGATCACAGAGTAAGCAATGCTTGAATATAGATCACAGAAGATAGGCCCCTAGCAAATCTGGTCAGACTCCACTGAAAAGACTAAAGAGAGAGAGTGTGTAGGTAAAGTCCTTGACTTTAACATCCAACCTTGTCTGCAGCTTTACCCAGGTGTCCCAGAGGCTAATTTCCATGAAGCACTTTGTAAAAGTTGAACCAATTTTTGAAGAACTTCTCCTGACTCTTTATCAGGCTCACTCTCCAGCCCCCCACTACCTGTGCTGGCAGTCGATAATTCCTTTCCTCTCCTCATAACTTTTTGTACATAAGCTTCTCATCAAAAAAAATAAACAGTTCCTAGTTTGTAAATAAACAAACAAAGAAAACTTTCCCGTTGGCTTAAGGTTATAGTATAATTCTAAAAATTGATTTCAAGTTGGAATCACATTGAATTTTTAATACAACTATGGAAAATATTAACGTGTTTATAAACAGGTATGTTTCCATCAAATACTACAGTTTGTTGCTTCCTTTCAATCTTGTCTTGTTTTATATTCTTCAATAAAACTATCGGTTTATTCATAAAAGTCAGATACTTTTCCTTTAGGTTTATTCCAAAGAGTCTCATAGCTTTTCTACTGTGTTAATGGATTTTTAAAAATTCTATTACTATTTCTAATAGGAAAGACCAAGTAATAAATTATTTTTGCATCTGTTCAATTTCTCTAGATCCTTCATTATATTTTCTAAGAATTTATCTGAGCCTTTTAGCTTTTTAGGTATAAAAATCATGTCATCAAAGGATATATATTTTGTCTCTTCATTTTTTACACTTATAAAGACTATTTCATGTTACCTTATTAATTATAACAAAACTTATAATGATAATGCATAATAATGTGGATGTCATTCCTCTCTGTCTTAATCCTGATTTTTCCTTGAAGACTTTAAGGTTCCATTATCTAAAATGGTGCTTCCTATTAAAATTTGATAAATGATTTTGATTACAATTACCACTTTTCTTAGACACTTTACCACAAATTATTTTTAAATGATACCAAAATATTTGCCTACATATTAGAGAAAAGCATTGATGTATCATTTTATGGCTATAATGAGATGTTTTATAGTATTCATGTTATTAAGCTAACTTTACAATTTTGCAGTAAATCCTACTTTGCCATAACACACTATGCTCTCAACGCTATAGCATGAAATAGTATATACAGACATATCAGTTATATATGATATAGTACTGGGCTTTAACCATCACCTTTTCACTTTGCTATATTTTTATTTTGCAAAATAAATCAAAAAGTTTTATATTTACTCCATGGCTGGACTGGGTTAAATATCATTAAAATTGCTTATTATTTAAAGCTTATAGGGAAATTAACTATACAACTATCTTTACCTATTTTTTCATTTTTGTTCTTATTTATTGAGGTATAACTGACAAGTAAAAATTATACATACTTAAAGGCATACAAATTGATATTTTGATGTATGTAAACTTTGTGGAATAATCACCACAATCAAGCTAATTAATGGATCTACTACCTCACACAAGTACCATTTGCTTTTGTGCGTGAGTGTTCATGGTAAGAACATTTAAGATTTAGTCTGTCAGCAAATTTCAAGCATACAGTACAGTATAGTTTCTCTGCTGTATATTGGATCTCCAAAAATTATTTCATCTTGCATAACTGAAATTACGTACTCTTTGAGCAACATCTTCCTGCTTCCTTCTCCATATCTACTTCTCAAAACCACCATTCTACTCTCTATTTCTATGAGTTTGACTATTTTGGATTCCATATATAAGTGAGATCATACTTCCTGTGTCTTTCTATGTCTAGCTTTTTTCTCTTAACATAATGTTCTCCAAGTTTACCTATGTTGTCACAAACATCAGGATTCCTTTCTTTTTTAAAGCTGAATAATTTTCCATTGTATAAAGCCACATGTTATTTATTCATTCATTGGTTAACAGACATTTAGATTGTTTCTGTATCTTGGCTATTATGAATAATACTGCAATGAACATAAAAGTGAAGGTATCTCTTTAAGATACTGACTTCATTTCTTTTGGATATATATTCAAAAGTAAGATTGCTGTTTCATAAGATACTTCTATTTTTAATTTTTGAGGAACCTCCATACTCTTTTCCATAATAGCTATATAAATTTACAGTCCAACCAATAGTATTCAAAGGTTCTTTTTTTTCCATAGCCCTGGCCACACTTGTTATCTCTTGCCTTTTTGATCATAGTCATTCTAACAGGTATGAGGTAATATCTCATTGTTGTTTTAATTTGAATTTCCTAAAGATTAGTGATGTTGAGTACTATTTTATGCACCTTTTGCACATCTTTATGTCTTTTGAGAAATGTCTATTCAGGACCTTTGTCCATTTTTAAATTGAATTATTATTATTGGTTTTGTTTTGTTATTGAGTTTTATAAGTCCCTTACATATCTAGGATATTAACCTCTATTCAAATTAGCTAATATTCCAGTCAATCCATATTTTGTGAATTTATTAAACAAGTGATTTTGAGTCACACTGTGTTTTGGTAACCAAGAATAATATTGTGTAAAACTCTAATTCTCTATATCAAACATTTTTTTCAATATGTTAAGTGGTTATTATATTCCTAACCAAATCTTAACTGGCACCATTACATTATGATATAATCCATGATTTTGCACATTCTAGTTCCTCCTTTCTTTTTCACCTTATCTTGTGTATTTTCTTGCCTCTAAGCACAGTACCTTTCTTTCAGCTTCTCTAGGACAGAAAGTTCTTTCCCACATTTAGACATTCATGTAAGATATATCCTCTCCCTGAAAGGCTCACTCTTTTCTACAACACAGTCAAACTTCAGTATAAGCATTAGTTCATTAGAACTGACTTTTTTTGTCTTAATGCAAACTACATTTGTTCCCTAGCTTTTATCCTTTTATGAAATACTGTTTTTATCACAAAAATATGTCATTGTGAGATTTTATTTCTTGTTTCTCTCTTCAATATTGTGTATGATTCATGATAACAGGAGACAAATTCCTTAATGAACACTCAATACTAAACCTGAAATGCATAAGCATCTTGCTCAAAATAGACACTTGAATAATATTGTTATTAAATGATACTGATTTTGTATAAAAATATTAACACAAGCATTGCTTACTATAGCAAAAGACAATTTAAAAATTAAGTATAAAAATTAGGGAAATATAAAGTTAACACATAGGACTGAATTGCAGTCATTTATTACACAATGTTTTAGAAGAAATATTTAGCAGCATTACTATTATCAACCATGTAAAAATGTTATACTCTTTTGGTTATTTTTCTCTGAACACAGAGCCCTCCCTACTGACAAAACAAAATAAAGTAGAATATTCTCTATAAGAGGTCGAATCAATGAAATATATTTCCTATCTAAAGGTTTACTCTCCAAGGAAACCTAAAGTTACATGGCTAAGTATTTAAATAGTTTAGAAATGAGGTTCACACATGTACATACCTTCCTGGTTATAGGGGGTCATCAGCAAAGGAGACAGAATAAAGTAAAAAACACTTAATTTTCTGGAAGAATAGACCACACAGATGCTTGACTTGTGGGACAACGGTGAACACTCCTAGAAAACTGTTCTATATAGAATCTCTTCACAGGCACCCTCTAGGTTTCCTTAAGGGAATAATTGGGGAACATGATTACAGTATTTGGAGGTGTTTGGCTTAATTACTAGAAGTATTGTATAAACTTGCTAAAATAATGAGAACATTTATTATTTCATAGAACTGGAGGTTCCAGCATATTTCTAAACTTACTGAATACATGACTTAATGAAGTCATCAGAGTCATTAATATTATCTGCCTTTTGACACTTGTCCTCAGGGTTGGCTTCCCTGACTGGTTGCCCTTAGGGTCATAAGGTGGCTGAGCGCAGCAATCAGTGTTAGAAACTTCCCCTATTTCTAGGTTCTTTGCTGAAGAGCAAGGAAGAACTTTTTCAAAAGCCCTCAGTGGACTTCTCAATTCTTTTGATTCTGAATAAATCCCATGTCTTTATTCCAACCAATCACTGACAGGTGGGAACATAAATATTGTGACTAATTTAGCTAAATACAGCCTATTAAGTCACTACTAAGTTATATAAGCTTCATAGAAACAGGTGGATATTTGGGGGAAATGGTTCAGTTTTTAGTAGGAAAATGGAAAGGAGGGATATGGAATATAGATGGATGAACAACAATCAAAATCCAATATTAAAAGTTCTTTGGCTATCCAAGAACTTATTCTATAAATACATATATATTTTTTAAGACTTTATTCATTTGTTTTACAGAGAGAGAGAAACACACAGTGAGAGAGGGAACACAAGCAGGGGGAGTGGAAGAGGGAGAAGCAGGCTTCCTGCTGAACAGGGAGCCCGATGTGTGGCTCGATCCCAGGACCCTGGGATCGTGACCTGAGCTGAAGGCTGATGCTTAAAGACTAAGCCACCCAGAAGTCCCTCTACAAATATATTTTTAAAAATACTCAAACCCACATAAAATATGTCTCAATTATTGCTCAAATAGAAAGAATCCAAAGTTAATTACTGTGTTTAACCTGACGTACAAGATCTGTGGTTAGTGTTCAGTCTTCTCTATCATGTTTAGATGTAGCTCCTAATGGTTTGGTGATATCATGCTAAAGGATGAATTATTTTCCTTACATGTGCAGAAATATAAAGTGGTATAAAGAATGATAATTATAATAAAAACTGCCTTTTGTAGGGGATTCTGAGTGGAAAGGAAAGACCATAAGTAAGAGTAAAGAAAGTAGGAAGTACGAAAGCAGTAAAAATAGGTATATCTGTAAAAATCAGTCAAGGAACTCACAAAATAAAGGATACAAAGTTTACCTAAAATGTGGAAGCAAGAGAAGTAAAATATGGATTCAAATTTAAGCAACTATCAACTTAATGTAGACTTCTATATGCAGAAGATGTGACATACAAACTGAATGATAACCATAAATCAAAAACCAGTAATAGACAAAAAAAATTTAAGAGAGGAATCCAAGTATGCGAAGCCAACTAATCATGAGAGAAGAGAGTAAGAGAAGAAACAAAGAAAAACTACAAAACAACCATAAACCAGGTAACAAAATGACAATAAATACATACATATCAATAATTACCTTTAATGTAAATGGACTAAATGCTCTAATCAAAAGACTTAGGGTGATGGAATGAATTAAAAAGCAAGACCTATCTATATGCTGCCTACAAGAGATTCGTTTCAGACCTAAAGAAGGATACAGGTTAAAAGTGTAGGGATGGAGAATATTTATCATGCAATGGATGTTAAATGAAAGCCAGAGTAACAATACTTATATCATACAAAATAGACGTTAAAACAAAGATGGTAACTAGAGACAAAGGACACTATATAATTAAAGGGGAACAATCCAACAAGAAAGTATAGTGATGTAAAAATGTATGCAGCCAATATGGGAGCACTGAAATACTTAAAGCAGTCAAAAACAAACATAAAGGAAGTGATCAATAACAATGCAATAATAGTAGGGGAATTTAACAGCCCACTTGCATCAATGGACAATCATCCAAGCAGAAAATCAACAATGAAACAATGACTTTAAATGACATGCTGAACCAGATAGATTTAACAGATATATTCAGAATATTACATACTAAAACAGCAGAATAAACATTCTTTTCAAGTCCAAATAGAAGAGTCTCAAGAGCAGATCACAGATTAGGCCACAAAATAAGTCTCAACAAATTTTAAAAGAGCAAAGTCATACGATTCATCTTCTATGACCACAACGTTATGAAACTGGAAGTCAACCACAAGAAAAAATCTGGACATAGCATAAGTACATGAAGTTAAATAGCATGCTGCTAAACAATGAATAGGTCAACCAGGAAATCAAAAAGGAAATAAACACACACAAAAATGAAAATGAAAATATAATGCCCAAAATCTTTGGGATGTAACAGTAGCTGTTCCAAAATGGAATTTTACAGCAATACAGGCCTACCTCAAAAAACAAAGAAATAATCTTAAACAAATAACCTAACATTACCCTAAAGGAGCTAGAAAAAAAAAGGAAAAAAAAAAAAAAAAACCAAAACCAGCAGAAGAAAAAATAATAATAAAGATTGGAGCAGAAATAAAATAGAGGAGCACCTGGGTGGCACATTCAGTTGAGCATATGGCTCTTGGTTTCAGCTGAGGTCATGATCTCAGGGTTTGTGAGATGGAACCCCATATCAGGCTCCATGATCAGGGCGAGTCTGCTTGAGATTCTCTCTGCCTCTCCCTCTGCCCTCTTGCTCATGCTCTCTCTCAAATAAATAAATAAATCTTTTAAGAAAGAAATAAAATAGAAACTAAAACACAACAGAACTGATCAATGAAACCAGGAGCTGGCTCTTTGAAAAGATCAAGAAAAATTAATAAATCCTTAGCCAGACTCATTAAAGAGGGAGGAGAAGGAGAAGGAGAGAGAAAGAGGGCTAGAGAAAGGAGGTGAAAGACCTGTACTCGGAAAACATAAAACACTACTGAGAGAAACTGAAGATGAGCCACACAAAAAAGGAAAGAGATTCCATTCTCATGAATTGGAAGAACAAATATTGTTAAAATATCTATACTATCTAAGGCAATCTATAGATTTAACACTGTTCCTATCAAAATGCCAATGACATTCTTCAAAGAACTAGAACAAACAATCTTAAAATCTATGTGGGACCACAGATGGCCCTGAATAGCCAGAACTATCTTGAAAAAGAAATACAAAGCTGGAAGTAATGCAGTTCCAGATTTCAAGTTATACTACAAAGCTGTTGTAATCAAAATAATATGGTATTGGCACAAATACAGACTCCTAGATATATGGAACAGGATAGAAAGCCCAGAAATAAACCCACAATCATATGATCTATTAATATTCAGTAAATGAAGTAAGAATATGCAATAGGAAAGGACAGTCTCTTCAACAAATTATGTTAGGAAAACTGGACATCTATGTGCAAAGGAATGAAACTGGACCACTTTCCTAACCAGACAAAAATAAACTAAAAATGGGTTAAGGACCCAAATGTAAATTCAGAAACAATGAAAATCCTAGAAGAGAGCATAGGCAGTAATTTCTCTGACATTGGCCATAACATTTTCTAGATATGTCTCCTGAGGCAAGGGAAATAAAAGCAAAAATACACTATTGGGACTACATAAAAATAAAAAGCAAAGCAAACAATCAACAAAACTAAAAAACAACCTATTGAATGGGTGAAGATATTTACAAACATCATATCTGATAAAGGGTTAAGTATCCAAAATATATAAAGAACTTGTATGACTCAATACCCCAAAAACAAATAATCCAATTGAAAACTGAGCAGAAGACATGGACAGACATTTCTGTGAAGAAGATATACAGATGGCCAACAGACACATGAAAATATTCTGAACATCATTCATCATTAAATAAATGCAAACCAAAACTACAGTGAGATAATCACCTCACACCTGTTAGAATAGCTAGAATCAAAAACACAAGAAACAAGTGTTGGTGAGAATGTGGAGAAAAAAGAACCCTCATGCACTGTTGATGGGAATGCAAACTGGTGTAGTCACTGTGAAAAACAGTATGGAGGTTCTTCAAAAGATTAAAATGAATTGCCATTTAAGTTAGTAACTGCGCTATTGGGTATTTACCCAAAAATATGAAAACACAAATTCAAAAGGATTATATGCACCCCTATGTTTTTTGCAATATTATTTACCATAGTCAAATTATGGAAGCAGCTCAAGTGCCCATTGATTGATGACTGGCTAAGAAGATGTTGTACATATATAGGATGGTATATTATTCAGCCTTTAAAAAAAAGGACACCTTGCCATTTGCAACAACATGGATGGAGCTAGAAAGTTTAATGCAAAGCAAAATAAGTCAGTCAAAGAAAGACTAGTAACATTTGATTTCATTCATATGTGAAATTTAAGAAACAAAACAAATGAAGAAAAGGGAAAAAAGAAACAAACAAAAACAAAACAAAACAAACAAAAACAGACTCTTAACTGTAGAGAACAAAGTGATGATTACCAGAGGGGGAAAATTCCTGCTCTGTCAGAGAAGTGATTTTCACAACCTGCAAATCAGGGACCTTTTGTTCTCCCCTCTCACAGTATAGCCATGTCTTCATCTCTGTGATACCGTAAAGCAGATGTTACAGAAAACTTCTTTCCTGGGTGCTGCACTACTTTAACAATGTACTTTCTGAAGGTAAAAACTCCTTGGCCCTGTGTTTGCTTTAGGAAGTTTAGCAGACATGTACTTGCCCTGCCTTGAGGTCACTTTGTTTTCTGTTTTTTGTTTTTTTTTAAGATTTTATGTATTTATTTGACAGACAGAGATCACAAGTAGACAGAGAGACAGGCAGAGAGAGAGGAGGAAGCAGGCTCCCTGCTGAGCAGAGAGCCTGATGTGGGGCTCCATCCCAGGACCCTGGGATCATGACCTGAGTCTAAGGCAGAGGCTTTAACCCACTGAGCCACCCAGGCACCCAAGGTTGCTTTGTTAATACAGCTCTTTACCTGGGTGGCTCAGTCGTTAAGCGTCTGCCTTTGGCTGAGGTCATGATCCCAAGCTCCTGGGTTTGAGCCCTGCATCAGCTCCCTGTTTGGCAGGAAGCCTGCTTCTCCCTCTCCCACTCCCCGTCTTTGTGTTCCCTCTCTTGCTATTTCTCTGTCAAATAAATAAAATCTTTTTAAAAAAACTATTTTTTTAATCTACTTGTTTTCATTCAACTTCATAACCAGATATACACAATCAGGAATTGTTTGGGGCTGTGGATCTGGAAGTTTCTGGTTCATCACAATAAACTCTCTGCTCTATTTGTGCCATAACACCTTAATTTAACACCTTCTTTCCCTCTTGGCCTCAGCTAATAGATAATTTAACCAATTGTCTCTGGCAGGTATGTCCTTGCTTTAGAGAGCTATATTTCACAATAACCAGGTTGTCCCTTTTATCGGTCACATAATGCTTCACAGATGGTGCTTGGAAAGGTTTGGGGTCAGTAATATTTTTTGTTCCAATCTTATTTTCTCCCTTGCAAAATTTTTATGTTGTTGTTTTTAGAAACCTTAGCTTTTCTAAAGCCCCATGATTAATAAACTTTCACTCATTCTTATTATAAGTCCCTAAGTGAAGATGGCCTCTCTTAGCAGAGACATACTTTTTCTCTTTCCAATTTCAAATGAGTTATCTGCAGACAAAAGTTTCCCCCATATTTTAAGATGTTATGTAATGCCATAGAAAGTATTCAATGTAATCCATTGTCATAAACTTTTCCTAAGATACCTGATGACTCAGCCATCATTAGAAGTTGATACTATTCTCAATACACAAAACCAATAGTTAAAGGTTTTTTTATAGAATGCTAGTATTCCCTGACTCTTGTGACAGAAAAATGGGATCTCATCACCTTGTGTCAATTTTACTCAAACAAGTCTGTATTTTACAGTGTTATTTTCAGTTCCCATTATGTTACAATGTTATTTTCAGTTTCTTATTTATGTTACAAATATCTGATTCCTTTAGGATGCTGACTCTCCTGCACATAAATCAGAAGATCTAATACTGTTAAAATCTTCATACTACCCAAAGCCTTCTACAGATTCAGTGGAGTCCCTATCGAAACTCCAATAGCATTTTTTGCAGAAATATGAAAAAAAATCCTAAAATCTGTATGGAAACAGAAGAGGCCCTGAAGAGTCAAAGCAATTTTGAGAAATAACAAAGTTGAAGATGCTTAACCAACTGAGCCATCCGGGTATCCCATGCATTTTTCCTTTGAAGATAGAATGACACTGCTCATTCATCAATAAATGATGTAAATGTGAGTTTATGTATTTTTCATAAGACTTAAAAGTCTATGTCTAGGGGTAACGTAGGAGAGTTACACAATAAACTTAGGGAACAATTTTTTTTTTCTGGTGCTGGTTTAGCTCATTTTTAAAGACTATATTTCAAATCACAATTTCAGCTTGTGCTTGAGTAGATGGATAGTAATTACAGATAGAGAGATGATAGAAAAAGAGAAAGGCATGGGGAAAAAGAAGAAAGGATGAAAGGAGGGGAGAAAATGATGGAGGGAGGGAGAAAAGAATGAGAGGAGGAGGAGGAGAAAAGGAGGAAGAAAAGGGGAAGAAGGGAAAGAGAGGGAGAGAAGAAGGAGGAAAAGTTAAGGAAAAAGGAGTGGGATGGGGGAGGAAAGGAGGAAAAATGTTAAGAAAAGAAGGTACAAAGAAAACAAGCTAGAAAGAGAGAAAGGAAGGAAGGGAACAAGGAAAGGGAAATAAAAGGAAAGAAAATGTATTATTGATCATCTCCTGCTGAGTATCCTAATTATACATATTCACAATCTACAATACTCATACTTATTTAATGGAATACCTTTTGCTTAAATGTCTCACCCTGGATAATTTCAAAACCATGTGAAGAAATGTGGGAGTTAAATATGATATAAAACTCATTTTTTTTTAAAAGACAATTTCTTTTTTTTTTTTAAGATTTTATTTATTTATTTGACAGACAGAGATCACAACTAGGCAGAGAGGCAGGCAGACAGAGAGGAAGGAAAGCAGACTCTCCACTGAGCAGAGAGCCCGACGCGGGGCTCGATCTCAGAACCCTGGGATCATGACCCGAGCCAAAGTCAGAGGCCTTAACCCACTGCGCCACCCAGGTGCCCCAATATAAAACTCATTTTTAATATAATGGACATATTAATGCTACAGAACTTTTTTCTCATTAACACTATTAACATCTAGTGGGTAAAATATCAACTTTCTTGAACATTCAGTATTCCTGGAGTGTCATTCATATCTCCCACTTCACAATGGCCTATTAATGTACTTATTTAACAGTTGTGGATGGTCCTAAGACTCTGAACTGTGAGTAAAATATTTGGAAATCTTTAGGTGTGTGTGTTTAAATGGTAATGGCATGCAAGACTTCATTCTTGACCAAGATGAGACTAAACAGAGCCATTTGAAAATTCCTCCAAAAGTTCAGGTGACTGTAGAAATAGTGTCCATATCACACATGCACTTAGTCACACTATTTTATAACAACTAAGGTAAACTCTTTCTGAGGCACACAAACAGCAGAGTCAGGAAAGAGAGTGATAAAAATACATGCTCTGGACAGGAAGCTCTACCCTGAAAATATATATTCAACAAGCTCAATGCTATTTAAAAGGGAGGTCCATAGTTTGACATACAAGTTTGTTTTTCTTATGAGTTTTAAGTGATATTATCTATAAAGCCTTATGATAGTACTGGTCACAAAATGTGCATTCAATAAATATAGGCTATTATATTAACAGTGGTACACAGATATTGATGATGTGAAATTTATATTCCTGATGCATTTTACAGTACAGATTTTGAACTATGAGTATATTTCAAAAGGAACTATTATTTCCTCAATTGTTCTGAGCTGGAAACAACAGTAACCTTCAAATGATCCTTTTTCCAGCAAGGGTAGAGAGGCAGTCTCCAAGGTAACTAAATCCCAAACCATATCAGAGTTTAGAAATAGAAATCTATACTTTAAATTTCACTAAGAAGCACAAAGGTCATCAGTAACACTTTGCAGCTCAGTGGCAATGTGCTTTGGTAGTCAGGCCTCTATTCACCTAGTCTTCAAGGTTAATAACCAATTATTACTATAAAATATCAACAATGCTATTAAATTTTAAGAAAATTCAAGTTCTTCAGTATTGTCCCATGTTTATATTTGGAAGTTTGGGTGTCTTAACCATCTACCTCACTGAATTTTGCTTTCATTTTTATACAAATAACCCTAAATTGACAGTTGTAAAATAGAATGCTATTTAATAATATTTATCCCTATGTAAAGATTAGAAGTTAGTTAGAATTATGTTTAGACTATTCAGAACACAATTTCCTGTTGGGTGAAACAGTTGTATTTGCTATTTCTCTTATTATTTGATAACATATTTAGATGAGGTAAATGTGGGGCACCTGGGTGGCTCAGTGGGTTAAAGCCTCTGCCTTCAGCTCAGGTCATGATCTCAGGGTCCTGGGATTGTGCCCCACATTGGGCTCTCTGCTCAGCAGGGAGCCTGCTTCCCTTCCTCTCTCTCTGCCTGCCTCTCTGCCTACTTCGGATCTCTGTCTATAAAATAAATATATAAAATCTTAAAAAAAAAGACAAGGTAAATGCATAATTCTATTAAGTATATGAAGGAGTGAGGGAGGAATTAAGATGGTGGAGTAGTGAGGAAATCCTGGGCCTGCCTTACCCCTTAAACACAGCTAGATCAGCATCAGACATTTTGAACAACTGGGAAATTAAGAGAACAATCTGCACAATTAAAGGGAGAAAATGTGGTGGTTACAAGGCTCAGAATCATGAGTTGGAGGAAAGAAAAGCCAATGCCATGGAGAGGGTGGGAGTCCTTCTCCCAGAGAGATGGCAGAGTGCAGGAGAGAGAGAGAGCAGCATGTTGGGTTCGAGCGAGATAAACACTCTCTCAGGACCACTTACTGGGGGATTCAAGAGGAAATGATTATGGAAAGATTTTTTTTTCCAAACTGTGGAGATGAAATTGGGGTTTTAGAAGTCTGCACCATTCACCGGAATAAATCTGGGTGGGCAGTGGTGTTCCTGAGGAGAGGGAGTTTGGAGGCCCAGGAGGGGACAGTGGACAGTGTGGTGTGGGGATACCCTGGGTCACACTGGGAGAGAATGTCTCTCTTCCTAGAGTACATTTGGAAGAGGGCATATTGCCTCCCCAAGGACTAGGGAACCAGTGGATACTACAAAGTGGCCACTCAACAAGGGACAGAAGCACACACAAAGGGGAGATAACATGATAGCAGCTTTTCACTGTACTGCACTATAGATTCCAACCACCTTCACAGCAATGCAACTGCTCTTCTGGATCAAAGTGGCCCCCAGTGCAGCTTTATGAGGCTCTCCTCCGGGAGAGAACAGGTCTGTGCCTTGCTGTGTCCTTTCAGAGCTGGAGTTTTGATTCCCAGATGTGGACCAGGGATAAAACATAGGAGAACTGTGGCATCAGACATGCCCATGGCCAGCATGGACAGGTTGAGGGCAGGGATCTGACAAAGTCTTGGCCACAGAAAGGGAAATTGTTTGCTTTTCTGTAAGGGCCTCCTGAACAGGGGCAGTGGAGATTTCCTTTCCCCCAGGGAAAAGAGGGCAGGTTGATGCCATCTTCTACCACTCCACATCCACTGCCAGCACAGTCAGACTTCAGAGAGAAACACCACACTTTTAGTGGAGACTGGAGCTGCTTACACCAAACCCCACCCCCCTGCACCCTGCAGGGGCATCTTTACTAAGGCAGGGGTGACTGAGCCAGTGCACTGGACCTCTCCCCCAGGGGACCAACACAGAGCCCCTGTGTGTACTTTTTTTTCCCCCTTTTTTTTTTCACTGGAATCAGGATTACAGTTTTTTGTTCATTTGTTTGTTTATTCCCTTTCTCATTTTTTGGATCACACTTCTTTTTTCTTTCTGCACTTCTTTTTCTTTGGAATTAAGCTTATAACTTTGTTTTTGTTTTTGCTTTTGTTTGCTTTTTTGTTCCTTTTCCTTTGCATTTTTTCTTTTATCATGTTTATCTTAACAAACAAATCAAAGCACACCTAGTTAAAGGCCTGAACACTCACCACTGCAAGCAAGGAAGAAATCTGTAGATGATTGACATATGGGAAATAGCAGCCAAAACACAACAGCAAAGTGCACACAGCATACAACAGAAACACTTCCTGAGTGTCAGACCCTGGACAGTGTATACCTCTTTTTTAATACAACATTACTCACAGGAACGGGAAACATAACATGCTCTCATAATAAGCAAAAGAGAGAAACTTAGTCAAAATGACAAAACAGAGAAATTCTCCCAAAAAGAAAAATCGAGAAGAAATCACATGGGCTTGATCAAAACAGATAAAGGCAATGTAGTTGAATAAAAATTTAGAATGAGAGTCATAAGAATACTAGCTAGGCTTGGTAAAAGCATAGAAGATAACAGAGAAACCCTTGCTGCAGTTACAAAAGACCTAAAAACTAGTCAGGCTGAAATAAAAAATGTTGTAACTAAGATGCAAAAGCAAATGGACATAATCACAACTAGGGAGGAAAAAGAAGAGGAATGAATAGGTGATATAGAAGATAAAATTATGAAAGATAATGAAGCTGAAAAGAAGGGGGAAGAAAACTATTAGATCATGAATATAGGCTTGGGGAAATAAGGGGTTCCACAAAGTGCAAAAATTCTGGCATCATAGGAGTCCCAGAGGAAGAAAAGTTGGAAAAGGGGGCAGAACGTTTATTTGAACAAATTATAGCTGAGAACTTCCCTAATTCAGGGAAGGGAACAGGAATTCAAGTCCAAGAGGCACAGAGAAATCCCCTCAAAATCCACAAAAACAGGTCAACACCATGACATATCATAATGAAACCTGCAATATACAAAGATAAAGAAAGAATCCTGAAAGCAGCTAGAAACAACAGGTCCTTGACCCACAAGGGTAGAGACATAAAATTAGCAGATCAGTCCACAGAAACTTAGCAGGCCAGAGAAGAGTAGCATGATATATTCAACATGTTAAAGTGGAAAAATATGCAGTTAAAAATACTATATTCAGGAAGGCTGTTATTCAGAATAGAAGGAGAAATGAAGAGTTTCCAAGAAAAACAAAATCTAAAGGATCATGAACATTAAACCAGCTCTGGAAGAAATATTAAAGGGAGCTCTTTGATCAGGAAAGAGAGACAGAAAGCAACAAAGACTGGAAAAGAACAGAGACAATCTATAGGAACAGTGACATTACAGGCAATACAATTGCACTTAATTCATATCTATCACTAATTACTCTGGATGTAAATGGACTAAATGCTCCAGTCAAAGGACACAGGGTATCAGAATGGATAAACAAACAAACAAAAAACAAAACAGCACCCATCAATATGCTGCTTACAAGAGACTCATTTTAGACCTAAAGAC
The DNA here is from genome assembly GCA_004024625.1 of Mellivora capensis. Classification (NCBI taxonomy): domain Eukaryota; kingdom Metazoa; phylum Chordata; class Mammalia; order Carnivora; family Mustelidae; genus Mellivora; species Mellivora capensis. The sequence continues at coordinate 26,503 of PISX010006211.1, forward strand.
ACCTTCGGATTGAAAGGGAGGAGGTGGAGAACCATTTATCATACTAATGGACATCAAAAGAAAGCTGGAGTAGCCATCCTTATATCAGACAAACTAGATTTTAAGCTAAAAATGTAATAAGAAATGAAGAAGGACACTATATCATAATAAAACAAATGAAAACACAATAGGCCAAAACCTTTGAGATGCAGGAAAAGTGGTCATAAGAGGCAAGTGTATAGCATTACAGGCCTTCCTCAAGAAACAAGAAAGATCTCAAATAAACAACCTTAATCTTACACCTAAAGGAGCTGGAAAAAAGAATAGCAAGTAATGTCTAAATCCAGCAGAAGAAAGGAAATAATAAAGATTAGAGCAGTAATAAATGATATAGAAACAAAAAGCATAAAACAGACTGATGAGAGTAGGTGCCGGTTCTTTTAAAAAAATATATTAAAATTGATAAATATCTAACCAGACATATCAAAAAGAAAAGAAAAAGGACCCAAATAAATAAAATCACAAATGAGAGAGGAGAAATGACAAAGAATACCACAAAATATGAACAGTTAGAAGAGAATATTATGGAAAACTATATGCCAACAAATCAGACAATCTGGAAGAAATGGATAAGTTCCCAGAAACATATAAACTACCAAAAGTGAAACAGGAAAAAATAGAAAATTTGAACAGACCTATAGCCAGTAAAGAAATTGAATCAGTAATCAAAAGTCTATCAATAAACAAGAGTCCAGGGCTGAATGGCTTCTCAGGGGAATTCTACCAAACATTCAAAGAATTAATATTCTTCTGAAAGCGTTTCAAAAAATAGAAACCCAAGGAAAACTGACTAACACATTCTATGAGTCTATCATTACCATGATCCCACAACCAGACAAAGATCCCACTAAACAGGAGAATTACAGATAAATATCCCTGATGAACATGGATGCAAAAACTCTTAACAACAAGTTACTAGATAATAGGATCCAACAGTATATCAAAAGAATTATTCACCACAACCACATGAGATTTATTACTGGGATGCAGGGGTTGTTCAATATCCAAAAATCATTCAACATGATATACCCCATTTATAAAAAAAGGATCAGAATCATCTGGTCCTCTCAATAGAGGCAAAAGAGGCATTTGACAAAATACAACATCCTTTCTTGTTAAAAAAAACCCCAAGAAAGTAATGATAGAAGGGATATATCGCAACATCATAAAGACCATATATGAAATACAGCAAATATCATCCTCAATGGGAAAAAAAATCAGAGTGTGTCACCTAACGCCAGGAACAGGACAGGGATGTCCACTCTCACCCCTGTGTTCAATATAGTACTGGAAGTCCTAGCCTCAGCAATCAGAAAATAAAAGAGTGAATGAATGAATGAATAAATAAATAAATAAATAAATAGCATCCAAATCTGCAAGGAAGAGGTCAAACTTTCGCTCTTCACAGGCGACATGATAGTTTATGTGGAACACCTGAAAGATTCCACTAAAAAATTGCTTGAACAGATACTTGAATTCAGCAAAGTGGCAAGATATAGAATCAATATACAGAAATCTGTTGCATTTCTGTATACCAAAAATGAGGCAGCAGGAAGGAATCAATCCCATTTACAATTGCACCAAAACCATTAGATACCTAGGAAAAAACATAATCAGAGTTAAAAGATCTGTACTCTGGGAGCGCCTGGGTGGCTCAGTGGGTTAAAGCCTCTGCTTTCAGCGCAGGTCATGATCCCAGGGTCCTGGGATTGAGCCCCGCATCAGGCTCCCTGCTCAGCAGGTAGCCTGCTTCTCTCTCTCTCTCTGCCTGCCTCTTAGACTACTTGGGATCCCTTTCTGTCAAATAAATAAATAAAATCTTAAAAAAAAAGATCTGTACTCTGAAAACACTCATGAAAGAAATTGAAGGAGACACAAAGAAATGGAAAAACATTCCATGCTCATGGATTGGAAAAACGAATATCATTAAAATGTCCATACTATCCAAAGCAATCTACACATTCAGTGCAATCCTTATCAGAATAACACCAGCATTTTTTACAGAGCTAGAGCAAAGAAAAATCTATATGGAACCAGAAAAGACCCCAAAATCAAAAGAACATTGAAAAAGAAAACCAAAGCTGGAGGCATCATAATTCTGGACTTCAAGCTGTATTACAAAGCTATAATTATCAAGACAGTATGGTATTGGCACAAAAGTTGACAACAGATCAATGGAACAGAATAGAGAACCCAGAAATGGACCCACAACTATATGGCCAACGAATCTTTGACAAAGCAGGAGAGAATATTTAATGGAAAAAAACACAGTCTCTTCAGCAAATGGTGTTGGGAAATTGGACAGCGACATGCAGAAGAATGAAACTAAACACTTTTTTACACTATATACAAAAATAAATTCAAAATGGATGAAAGACCTAAATGTGAGACAGGAATCCATCAAAATCCTAGAGGATAACACAGGCAACAACCTCCTTGATCCCAGCCATAGCAACTACTTACTAGACACTTATCCGGAGGCAAAGGAAACAAAAATAAAAATTAACTTGGGATTTCATCGAGATAAGAAGTTTCTGCACAGTGAAGCAAAGAATCAACAAAACTAAAAGGCAAATGATGGAATGGGAGAAGATATTTGAAATGATATATCTGATAAAGTTCTAGCATCCAAAACCTATAAAGAACTTATCAAACTCAACACCCAAAGAGCAAATAATCCATTAAGAAATGGGCAGAAGAGAAGAACAGACATTTCTCCAAAGAAGACATACAGATGGCCAACAGACACATGAAAAAAACACTCAACATTACTCATCATAAGGGAAATACTATTTAAAACCACAATGAGATACCACCTCACATCGGTCAGAATGGCTAAAATTAACACATTAGGAAATGACAGATGTTGGCAAAGATGCAGAAAAAAGGGAACACTCTTTTACTATTTGGTGGGAATGTAAACTGGTGTAGCCACTGGAAAACAGTATGGAGGCTCCTCAAAAAGTTAAAAACAGAACAACCCTACAATCCAGCAATTGCACTACTAAGTATTTACCCAAAGGATACAAAAATAGTGACTCAAAAGGGCACATGCACCCCAATGTTTATAGCAGCTCTATCAACAATAGCCAAACTATGAAAAGAATGCAAACGTCCATCAGCTGATGTATGGATAAAGAACACACAGACACACACACACACACACACACACACACACACACACACACAGGAGTATTATTTATCCACTACAAAGAATGAAATCTTGCCATTTGCAATGACATGGATGGAACTAGAGTGTGCTAAGTGAAATAAGTCAGTAAGAAAAAGACAAATAACATATGATTTTACTTATGTATGGAACTTAACAAACAAAACACATGAACATAGGAGAAGGGAAGGAAAAATAAAATAATAAAATAAAATAAAATAAAATAAAATAAAATAAAATAAAATAAAATAAAGATAGGGAGGGGTGCCTGGGTGGCTCAGTTGGTTAAAGCCTCTGCCTTCAGCTCAGGTCATGATCCCAGGGTCCTGGGATCAAGCCCCACATCGGGTTCTCTGCTCAGTGGGGAGCCTGCTTCCCCCTCTCTCTCTCTGCCTGCCTCTCTGCCTAATTGTGATCTCTGTCAAATAAATAAATAAAATCTTTTTAAAAATCAAGATAGGGAGACAAACCATAAGAGACTCTATAATTAAGAGAAGACACTGAGGGTTGCTGGAGGAGAGGTGGGTAGGCAGACGGGCTCAAAGTGTGATGGGCATTACGGAGGGTACTTGTGATGAGCACTTGTGATAAGTAAGTGATAAATGACTACATTTTACTCCTGAAACGAATATTACATTACATGCTAACAAATTTGAATTTAAATATAAATCTTGGAGGAAAAAAATAAAAGAATATGAAGGGGTACCTGGCTGGCAACCCTCAGAAATCTCTGAAATGAGGTTTTAATGCCAACATTTCCACAGCTCCAGCATGGGTTTTGGAATATGAATGCTCACAACATATTACAGTGCAAATTCAATTTTGTGTGTTTCTCTAGAAGTTTGAAATCTACTATACCCAAAGCTTTCTACATTTCTATGAGCTACCAAATTACTAATACTGAATTTATATTTTTTCTAATTTCAAAATGTCTTATTGTCCAAGTATTAAAAAAAAAAACTTTCTACTGAAGAATTGCCCAAACATATTTCCCACTAACAACCAACATATTAAACTGTAGACAAACTTTCTACTGAAGAATTGCCCAAACATATTTCCCACTAACAACCAACATATTAAACTGTAGACAAATGTTCTAAAATCAATTGAGCCATTGTTTTTCTTATAAAACAAAAAAAATTGATTATAAATGTAATGTTTCTCCAGCATCATCAAGTTATGTCACAACATTATTAATAACATGTCATAGACAATTAGTATTTTTTTAAAAGACTTTATTTATTTATTTATTTATTTATTCATCACAGAGAGAGAGAAAGACAGAGAGCAAGCACAAGCAGGGAGAGCAGGAAAAGCAGGCGGAGGGAGAAGCAGGCTCCACACAGAATAAGGAGCCCAATGCGGGACTCAGTCCAAGGACCCTGAGCTATATGCAGATGCTTAACTGACTGAGCCACCCAGGCGTCCCTACTTTTGTTTACTTTTAAATATTATGTAGTCTTCAGGTAAATATTACCATCCCTTACTGTATAGTTTACAATTATAATAATATATAATTAAACAGATTTAATTATATTCTGCTTTTTATCTTCTTTCTGTCTTAGGGAGTCAGAATGGCTTGTATGATGAGGCAGAAAAATTATAGAAAATCAATCATTTCAAAACCAAAAGACTCTTTCCTTTACTAAATTATAATAATTGTGATAAATAGTAATAAAATCATTACCTTTTAAAAATTTATGTGAAATAGTTTTTAACAAATTTTTAGAAGAAAAAATAACTCTCTATCATATATTTCAGAATATGGGAAATAAAAAAATGTTTACCAGCTCATCTTATGAGGATATCATTTGCATGATACCCAAACAAGGTGAAATTACCAACACACACACACACATATATTGCAAGACAATTTCCCTTATAAAAACCGATTAAAAGAGTCTAAACATAATATTTTCCAGCAGAAGAACAAAAAGTTAATTCAATATAGCTGAGTAGGGTTAATCCTAGGAATTTGAGGCTAATTAGTAAATGTATCAATATAATTCCACAGATTTAACAGATTAAAAAGTAAAATCAAGCAACCTTAATAGATAATGCAAAAGCATTTGCAAAATATAACAGCAATTCTTTACAAAAGAAGCCAGTAAACAGGGCTTGATGTAAATATTAATTTTAATGAAATGTAACTACTACTTCCAATAGACACTTTATAGTTAATACTTGAGAAATTTTAATTCCTAGTTGAAAGAATAAAGAAGCAAAAAAAAAAGTATAATAAAGAATTATATTTAATGACATTACTTGCAGAGTCATGCTTCTAATATCTGTATCACCAGTGGTTTTTTTTTGGGGGGGGGCACTCCACTCATCAAATACCAAATAATTAAATAAATAAGGAGAAGAAGCAGCAAACACTACACCAAATTATAATTAAAGTTCAGCATGATAGCATATTCAAGATCAAAATTTAAAAATTCTTACTTTGCTTATATACCAGCAAGATCTATTCCAGTGAAACCTTAAATATTATTAAAATAACATATTGCATGCTATCAACAAGTATAAAATAGGAGTAATTTAACAGCATGGGCATATTAAATATCAAAGTCAACTATAAAAATTCCTGACATACATTAAAATATACAAAGATACACATAATGTTCCTGTTTTGAAAAATCAATATTACACAAATAACAATACACAAAACACAAATAAAAAGTTATAGAAAATATTATTCAATATAATTGAAATATTTAAAAGGAGTTTTTGAAATTCATTAAGTTGATAATAGATTTCATTTGGAGCAAAAATGATGAAGAAATAACCTTTCATTAAAAATATGACAAAAACCATTATCACCACTGCTATCCAACATAGTACTAGAAGTCCTAGCCTCAGCAATCAGACAACAAAAGGAAATTAAAGGCATCCAAATCAGCAAAGAAGGAGTCAAACTATCACTCTTTGCAGATGATATGATACAATATGTGGAAAACCCAAAAGACTCACTCCAATCCTGCTAGAACTTGTACAGGAATTCAGTAAAGTGTCAGCATATAAAATCAATGCACAGAAATCTGTTTTGTTTCTACACACCAACAACAAGACAGAAGAAAGAGGAATTAAGGAGTCAATCCCATTTGCAATTGCACCCCAAACCATAAGATACCTAGGAATAAACCTAACCAAAGAGGCAAAGAACCTGTACTCAGAAAACTATAAAGTATTCATGAAGGAGACTGAGGAAGACACAAAGAAATGGGAAAACATTCCATGCTCATGGATTGGAAGAACAAATATTATGAAAATGTCTATGCTACCTAAAGCAATCTACATGTTTAATGCAATCCCTATCAAAATGCCACCAATTTTTTTTTCAAAGAAATGGAACAAATAATCCTAAAATTTATATGGAATCAGAAAAGACCTTGAATAGACATAGGAATGTTGAAAGCCAAAGTTGGTGGCATCACAAGTCCAGATTTCAAGCTCTATTACAAAGCTGTCATCATCAAGACAGTATGGTACTGGCACAAAAACGGACACATAGATCAATGGAACAGAATAAAGAGCCCAAAAATAGACCTTCAGCTCTATGGTCAACTAATATTTGACAAAGCAGGAAAGAATGTCCAATAGAAAAAAGAGTCTCTTCAACAAATGGTGCTGGGAAAATTGGACAGCCACATGCAGAAAAATGAAATTGGGCCATTTCCTTACACCACACACAACAATAGACTCAAAATGGGTGATGGACCTCAATGTGAGAAAGGAATCCATCAAAATCCTTGAGGAGAACACAGGCAGCAACCTCTTTGACTTCAGCTGCAGAAAATTCTTCTTAGACACATCGCCAAAGGCAAGGGAAGCAAGGGCAAAATGAACTACTGGGACTTCATCAAGGTCAAAAGCTTTTGCACAGCAAACGAAACAGTCAACAAAACCAAAAGATGACTGACAGAATGGGAGAAGATATTTGCAAACGACATATCAGACAAAGGTCTAGTATCCAAAATCTATAAAGGGCTCAGCAAACTCAACACCCAAAGAACAAATAATCCAATCAAGAAATGAGCAGAGGACATGAACAGACATTTCTGCAAAAAAGACATCCAGAGGGCCAACAGACACATGAAAAAGTGCTCCACATCACTCGGCATCAGGGTAATACAAATCAAAACCACAATGAGATATCACCTCACACCAGTCAGAATGGCTAAAATTAACAAGCCAGGATGCTGGCGAGGATGGTGAGAAAGGGGAACCCTCCTATACTGTTGGTGGGAATGCAAGCTGGTGCAACCACTCTGAAAAACAGCATGGTTGTTCCTCAAAAAGTTGAAAATAGAGCTACCCTATGACCCAACAATCACACTACTGGGTATTTACCCTAAAGATACAAATGTAGAGATCCAAAGGGGCACGTGTACCCAAATGTTTATAGCAGCAATGTCCACAATAGCCAAACTATGGAAAGAACCTAGATGTCCATCAACAAATGAATGGATAAAGAAGAGGTGGAATACTATACACACACACACACACACACACACACACACACACACACACAATATGGAATACTATGCAGCCATCAAAAGAAATGAAATCTTGCCATTTGCAACAATGTGGATGGAACTAGAGGGTATTATCCTGAGCGAAATAAGTCAATCAGAGAAAGACTATTATCACATGATCTCCCTGATATGAGGAATTTGAGAGGCAATGTGTGGGGTTTGGGGGGTAGGGAAGGAAAAAATGAAACAAGATGGGGTTGGGAGGGAGACAAACCATAAGAGACTTTTAATCTCATAAAACAAACTGAGGGTTGCCAGGGAGAGGGGGGTAGGGAGAGGGTGGTGGGGTTATGGACATTGGGGGTATGTGCTATGGTGAGTGCTGTGAAGTGTGTAAGCCATGCTTTACATTACATCCTCATGATTTATTTATTTTTATCACTGGAAATATGTATTTCTTGATCCACTTCATCCATTTTGCTCTAACCTCCTTCCTGTCCAGCAACTACCACTCTATTCTTTGTGAGTCTGGATTTTGTTATGAATCTACTCTTGGATTAACTCTAACCAACAGTTAACTAGGATTTGGACCTTGCTAGGTTGGCCAAACCTCCTGAATTAATATTGGAATATGAGAGTTTACTCTTTTGAAAAATATTTTTTAACTTGAACAATATTTTTAAAAGCCATATTAAAAATTGTCACTTTTTAATGTAAACATTGCAAGGATGCAATTAATGAAATTACATAGAAATCTTTCCAGGAGGTTCCTTAGAGGAAATATTTTTCTAACTTGAACATCACTGATAGATCTGATAGATGTGTTTCTCCCGAATAAAACCCTTCAGATGTAGTTACTAAAAACTGGTTATTATTACTTACTCATATTAGTTTTTACAAATTTTAGACCTATGTGTAAGAATAATATTTAATAAGATGAAACACATTTTACTATGGATTTTTTCATGGCCATGACTTTGAAAGTTCATTAACTTTATATTTTTATATATTTTAATTACATAAGCAATTATGGTTATTGTAGAATAACTTGTATTCTATCAGGATTAGGAAAAAAGTTTGAAATGTATAATCCTAACATAGGCAAGTATATTGATATATTAGTATGTTTTGTTTGCCTTTAATTTGGGTACTGTGTATTTAATTAAATTTAATTAAATGTGTACAGTCACGAGCCTACAAAAATACCACATTCATATGTAATATGCACAAACATGTAATATTCATAAAAACATACACATTTTGATACATATATTTTGTTGTGTACCTTGAGTTTTTTCTTTTTTCACTTTGTAATTAACTTTTTTCTTATTTCCATTTATATATTTTTTGACTATTATAGTTTGGTGTAATTCTCCCTAAGTTATTGTGTATTTAAGTTGAATCGGATTTTTCTCTATTCCCAGTAAAGCTAGAATGTGAGTAATTTAAATATATCTTCATGAAGTTTAAAAATTAAGCTTTAAAATATCAATTAATTTGGTAAGAAAGCAGCAAATATCCTTCATGCCTATTGCTAATTCTTAGAGTTTTATATCTTTTTGAGCTTTAAATGGATTATGTTTGTCTGATATATTCTTTAACTGGTCACACTGTTCTTAAAGAACCCCTTGATGATTATAATAAGCAATTCACTTAAATCTGATTTGTAAGAATAACTGCATTATTTTCTCCTAACTGATCACCTTAAGTTTTAAAAGATATCACCAAAAAATTTAGAAAGTAGTATTTGACTTCTCTTTCCTCAGTACTTCTAATTCTATTTCCATTACTACTGTGGTTTAAATATTCAAATCAAGTTAAATGAAAGCAGAACAATCACTGATCCTACTGCTTTGTTCTTAACTCTAATTTTTTTAATAATGAGAGAGCCTCTCCTATCCCTCTATTATAGAAACTGAAATTTTATACTTTCCACCATGCCATAGATATCATTAACGAGATTTTCATTTACAAACTTAGTAAATTTATCAAAAAATATTTTGCCATAGACTGGCAAATTTTATTTTCCTACTGAATCTGTTGTACATGCTAATATTGACCTATATTTGCATTCCTAAAATATATTTGTTTGACTGTGAGTATAATTACATTATGTGGAACTGAAATTGACTGTTGAATTTTAGTTTTGTCATTGGGATTTGGCAAGAATTTTCTTTATGCAACGTTTATATCAAAGTAAGAATACAAAAAAAAATAAAAATAAATAAAAATAAAAAAAACAAAACAAAAAAAACAAAGTAAGAATACGTTCTTGAATTGGAAGATTATGGCAATATTTTATGACCCAAATCATTTGGTTCTTGTTAGAAATGTAGTAACAATATATATCGTCATTATGATTCTAAATTCTCAAAAGTTCTGATATCGAAACACATCTGGACCCAAGAGTTTTGAGGGTAAGATTGTGAAAAATGTATTCTCTTGAACTCTTTTCTTTCTCTCTCTTTTTTTTTTAAAGACTTTATTTATTTATTTGACAGAGAGAGACAGCGAGAGAGGGAACACTAGCAGGGGGAGTAGGAGAGGGAGAAGCAGACTTCTCGCTGAGCAGGGAGCCTGATGCGGGGCTCCATCTCAGGACCCTGGGATCATGATCTGAGCCAAAGGTAGAAGCCCAGACTGAGCCAGCTGACCTGAAAGCTTTATCTTTCTTAAATTTATTTCTTCTTTCTGTGGTCCCCTGCCGTCTTTTTTTCTTTTTTGATCATGTTTGTGAGTTTGTTTTATTTTATATATTTTGTATGTATTTAGCAAAACTCCTGTTTTCTAATTCATTTGACTTGCTTTTATTTTGTATACTGTTTGTCCTTTTTTCCCCTGGTGTCATCACTCCTTTTTAGACTTTTAAAGTTTGGCCCTATATTCTGGTACTGCTTCAATTTTTCATTCTGAATTCTATTCACAACACACTTATTGCATATTTATTATATCTTCCTAATTTGTAAAAGTGTGTAAGTTAGTGTACATAATTTGGAATGCAAAGACAGGAAAATGGAAAAATAAATACAATTAATAAACTAATTACTATCCTCATTCTGTACTTATTTTATAAGTAATTTTATTTAAAATATATTCATAATTTAGAAACTATGTACAATAGATCAAATTATATTCTCATATTCTAATGAAAATATTTGCTGCCTCTGTGTCTCCATTATTTAAGAATTAAACTAACTTCCATTATTGTAAAACTCCTTTAAGAATTAGTTTTATTAATGTATAATTTTATTTATAAAGGCCTATATGTAGCTAGATTTTTCAATCTACATATCTTGACAATATTTACTAAAACTGGAAATTATACAAAGCAATAAAATTATTCCTCAAGGAGACATAATAGGCCAGATATCTTTTTAAATATATGTTTGCCTTAAGGTCTAAGTTTTATTAAATAAGACCTAGCTTACTTCTTAAAAAATGCTCATTTAAGAAAAAAATTAAAATTAAATTAAAAAATAAAAATATACTCATTTAAAATGGAAAATATTTAAAAGACAATGATTCTTTTAAACATATTTTTAAAAATTTATTTGACAGAGAGAGAGAGAGAAAGAGAGCACAAGCAGGGGGACCAGCAGAGGAAGAGCGAGAAGCAGGCTCTCCACTGAGCAGGGAGCCCAATGTGGGGCTCAGTCCCAGGATCCTGAGATCATGACCTGAGCTGAAGGCAGAGGCTTAACTAAATGAGCCGCCCAGACATCCCTAAAATATAATGTTTTAATCAAAGTAATTTCTTCATATATGCAATTTAACAATTTTTGCCCTTTTGTTTCAATATGTTTAGTAATTACTAAATTTCTAAAAATATGTTGTCTGTGTTAGTATGACACTGAGTCTCAAGTGTTCTGATTGAATAAATATGGTGCTTATATATGGACATGAAACAGTTTAACAGCAATATTCTGAGCTTTCAATTTTAGATATAACAATGGACCCAATAAAAGGTATTTGATGGCGAAGAAACTGAATAACTTATAGCAATGATAAATACAACAATAGAAAAAAAGGAATAACAAAAATGTTATGGTTCAGGCCCAATTTTCATATTGTATATATTGATGTGTTATTTTTTTGCCAAATAAAGGTTTTTTTGCCTTACATTTTCTTTTCCTTGTTTTTCTCCTTGCCATTTAAAGTTTCTTAAAATTATTTACCATAATATACTCAAAGGAAATTGTACGGTGTAGGAAAGGAAATGGAAAGGAAAGGAAATGTAAGTGCATCAAGAAAACCTAGGCCATCCTTGGATAGAGGTCAGAAAGGAACATGAAAGAACATGAAGAAATCATAAAACATATTCTGAACCAAAAGAATCTGTACTTGAACCACAATAAGCTCAAAGTTTTATAGTTTATCAGAGAGTCATAACATGAAAATATAAACCCATTGTTTTCTCATCAGTGTCCAGAATTCTATTTGGCCATAGTAACATCAATAGATATTTGATGAATAAGTAAATAAAAACTAAACCATAGCTATTGTTGCATTTATTGAGGCTTTAGGAGATTAAATGAAAAATCTAAATGATAAATTAAAGATAGATATAGGACAAGATAATTGTTAATGAATGTTCCAAATTCTCAATTTATATGCAGTTCTTTATATAGTTCCACATTACAGGAATGTGGAAAGAGTGTTAAGAAAACTTATAAGAATTGAATACATCAAATATTTGCGGAGTAACATTCTTACTGAGTTGTATCTGTATACATATTATTTCAACCTCTATAACATTACAGAATAATCTGTTCTGGAGCCATAATTAAAGGCAATATTTTATATAGAATATAGTTTATTGTCCTCATAATGAATTAATATTAGCAAAGCTTATTTAAAAACCTCCATAAAAAATAAAATGAGAGCTTTTACATTTATATTGTCTATCTTCAAATCATATCATTTTTATGTTAGTAGTTTAGTAGACAGCATGCTTCCCCTCACCAAAAAAAAAAAAATGTATGTGTGTCTGAAATATATGAACAAACATTTATTTCCAAAATAAGAAGTTAAATACAAGAAACTATATAGCTGTGGCTTATCAATTTATTGATAACTACATCAATCATTGTTATTTATTTTGAGGCTACATGATTACGCATATGCAGATTACAGATTTTATTGTTCTGATAAATTGCTCCTTTTTTAGGTCATGATCTAATCCATCACTAATATCTGGCTTTAGGTTTGAGAGTTTGATAGCATTACCTATCAGAGATAGTGATTGCAAAGGAGACAGTACTTCTGGGGTTTTGTTAATGTTCTATTTTATCATCCTAATGGGGTTTAATTGTTCACTGTGTGAAAATTCATTGAGCTGACAATTTTTGCACTTCCATTAATTTTACTAACACAAAAAATAAGTGTGAATCATTTATTCTGATGTGTTTTTTAATGCATGTCACTTCTGTTTGCTTTCCATGTCATCAAATAGTTGTCTAATTGCTCTTTATCAATAAGCTTTAGGTAACTGGGGACAAAGATACCATGGGTGATGAAGGATACTAGTCCAGTGGATAGTGAGGTCCCGAGCCTTAGAATCTTATATTATGGCTGATGCCTTACAGCTGATCCAATAGGAACAAATGGTCAGAATCCCTAAAATTAGCTCAAATATCATCAGAGATGAAACAAATAAAAGATGTTGAAGGGTCATTTGATTCATCTGGTTGGAAATTTGGGTTGCTTCTATCAAATTCTAGAATTATCACTCCCTTTTGGGAGAAAGAAATTCTGGCACATTTCTCTAAGAAATCTCTAACCAGTAAACAAATTGGGGTCGAAGAATTAAGGAGACTTGTAGCACTCTGAGGCAGGAGCTGTTGAGCTATCCTTTCCCAATCTGGAGAACTCCTTTTGTGAGCCAGTTAAGAAGAAGGAGTAGAAAAAATCTCTTGGAGCCAGAGTAGTTCCTTGGAGCCAGTGACTAAGCCAGGGCTGGCTAGAGAGCTGAAGGTTCCTAGAGAACTAAGTTTGCAGCTGTCTATTATCCGGGGTCCTGGCCTGCGATGACGGCAGAGATGGAGGTGGGGTGGGGAGTTTTTATCAGGCCTCCATTTGCTGGAGTTAAGAATTGGGGATTTTAGCCATCTTTTAATTAAATCATCTATGTTATGGGTGAACTGATTTGTTAACTAAAAGAGGAGTAGATACAGTTTGTTTTGTTTTGTTTTTAATTTCTACCTTGATTCTCTTAACTAGTTCCCCATAGTGGCCATTGGAACTATAAAACTACTTTTCATTAAGTTAATCAATTACTTAAAAATACACATGAGGAGTAGCCATAGTTTTTGAACATAAAACGGGCTGGGGTCCTAGAAGGGGATTCTCTCAAGAGAACTTAGCAGATTGAGATCCCATTATTCAATATCAGAGGTTCAAAACAAAAACAAACATGCACTCACCAGGAAAGACAAAGCTTTTTTTTTTTTTTTTAAGATTTTATTTATTTATTTGACAGAGAGAGATCACAAGTAGACAGAGAGGCAGGAAGAGAGAGAGAGAGGGAAGCAGGCTCCCTGCTGAGCAGAGAGCTCGATGCGGGACTCCATCCCAGGACCCTGAGATCATGACCTGAGCCGAAGGCAGCGGCTTAACCCACTGAGCCACCCAGGTGCCCCGGAAAGACAAAGCTTTTAAACAGATTCCAAATAAAGTCAGAGAGTTCAGCCAAAAGGAGGGAGCTTAGATGTGTGAGAGGAGACTTACCAAACCTAAAGGAAAGACAACTCACAAAAGCAGGGATTGCAAAGGACTCATGTGGGTAGTTCACACAGTTCTGGGGTTAACTCCTCAGGGGTTCATTCTTTTCAGATCCCTCTTCAATTACCACATAATGTTGGCCCTTAAAAAATAAGACCCAGCTAATTTACCAACAAAATGAGCTTATTCAGGAATAACAGAAAAGAGCAATTCAGAACAAGTAAACTACACCCAACCAGAGGCAAGTCTGGGGAACAGCTGAAAGGGACTTGCTTGGATAAGGAAAAAGCGGAAACTGGAAGGTGCTGTTATGGCTTCTCAGTTGGTGGAGTGTGGTGCTTTCTCATTGGCTGGGCTGTTGTTGGGATAGGAGAAATTTTTCCTTCCTTCTGCTGGGATTTATAAAGTAAGCTTCTTCCTGTTGGGGATAGCATAATATGCTTCTTAAAATGAGGAGTAGAGCATGAAAGCTCCCCTTCCAGGGCTTTCCAGCTCCATTTTTAAAGAGATTTCTTTTATTTTCACTTTGAAGACAGATATGCATTGGGAGTTCAAGGCCCTGGAAAATTGCTATTATTTGTCCTCCCTTTTTGTCTCCAGGAACTACCACAGTTTTAATATCTCAGTGCATTGGTCTAGACTCCATTAAAAACCCTCCTCTCCAGAGTTCAGTAACACACATTTAGAAAACAACCGAAATTATTGGCATTATGTGGCTTCTCCCATTAGTTTATTGCTTACTGAATTACCTTGCCAGAGCATCAGCTTAGTTGTTGAGGCATTTCTAAGCAGCTCTCTGTAACAAGACAAGAACTACTATTGAATCCAAGCATAGTTAGTTCCCTCACAGGTTAGAGAGAAGGGGAGGTTTATTCCTAACGGATAAGTTACAGAGTACTTCCTTATCTAGAAATTGTCAGGAGAATTTCTGATCATCTTATTAACTTAAACAGCACATAAAATTGCACAGAACTCATTTTCAAAATTTTCCCAGAATATTGCCCCAGGAGCAGACACTTAGATGCACCTTACTATGTAATAGGCATAGTGACAAGCAGTTTATGTGTATAACTTAACCACCACATCAAGCCTATGAATTAGTATTAGCCTCATGTAACAGAAGCGGACTGAGGCACAAAGATATTAGGTTCTTTCCAAAGACTCAATAATGTCTCATCTCTTTTATTTCATGTTGATATTACAAAGATCAGCTCTGATCCCATCCAACTAGTAGTTATTCTTTTGAGAATGCTCTCTTGGTTTTATTCAAGAATGCCAATAATGAGATAAAAAACTGAGTTTCAACCAAATTCACAGCAGTCTAATGTAGAACATCAAAAAAGTAATTTAGCACTCAAAGACTGCAACAATCTACAAAACAAATTGGAGGTGATTGTACATGAAAAATGACAATCCATATTTTGTCAGTTCTTGTTCACACCTCATAATGAACAACTTCAGGCATCTCCATAAAAATAAGCTGTGTTTCCAGGTATATCTGGAAAGTCTCATAAAGTCTCACAAAGGTTCAAACATAATTTTATTCCACCATGCTGCAAACACTAATTATACAGAGGCCAAATGTATGAGAGACAATTTCCCCTAGACACTAGGATTTCCAAAATAATGAAATATCTTAGGACGATGCAGGCAAAATAATAACAACAATAATAATAATAGCAGCAATAATAATACAATAACAATAGTGAAGAGGAGAAGGAAGAGGGAGAAATTCTCCCTTTGTGTAGGCACTTTGCTAAGCCTTTTATATTCTTCAGCATCTCACTGTATGTTATAATAACATTAATGGAAAATAATTCATACCCACTTTTAATGGATCCAGAAGCAGAGGTTTAGGTAGATTTAGTGACTTGTTCAACATCTCACATGTTGTCAATTGCAGAACTGACTTTTGAACTGATACTTATTTAGTACCAGAATCCATTAGAACACTTTAAAAAAAATTATTATACCATACATACTCAAGAGGTTCCCAAAGCAGAGATTTTTATATGCTAATATTTTATAGTTAACAAGAATAAGGGTTTTTTTGTTGTTGTTGCATATGAACTACTACAGCTCTGATAATAGGTATTCATGCGAAGCTGATTTTTAAACGTTATTATATGTTCTAGAAAACTATTGCAGACATGGTACTTACATCAGAGACAGATGATGGCTCCCCAGTATGGATCTATCCTTCATTATCAGATTACAACTCTTGATTTAAGTTGGACTACTGCTGGCCAAATTTGATCCTCTGAAAGGCAGATAATAAGATGAATTTTCCATGCAAAACAGTCATTGAAGGAAATGCCTGTAAGGGATAAAGGAGAAAAGAATCATGAGCAGTCAGAGATGGCCTTAGGATGGAGATTTAGGTTTGACATTTGTGAACTGAGAGAAGGAAGGGAGGAGGACTGAGTAAGAATGTCAGACTGCAGCGCAGTTTCTAAGAAATATTATCTAGGGTTACAGAGAGATCCAGAAGAAAGACTGTTAGAGAAGTCCAATGTTGGGAAGGAATGGCCTGACTCTAAGATACCCTCTACAGCTAAGTCATCAGCTAGAAATAGCAGAAGGAGAGCATGGGCTCAGTTTGAATGCTGTTGGGTCCCAAATGTGTGGCAGGTGGAGGCCATCAGCCAACTACCTCTCTCTCTTGAAGGGAATTCCAAGTGGTACATTGTCAAGGCTGGTACAACTACCCAGTCATCTGTGAATGTAAGTATATCCATATAACTAAGATTGAATTAATAAGATGCAAGCTAAAGCGTGCAATACTTGTCCTTTCCCTTTAACCCCTTTCTCCAGTATCAGCTAGCACCATGTTCACAGTAGCGGGTCATCTCAAATGATTGGAAGGATAGAGGACAAAGAAGATAGGAGGAGCCAGGGTTCCTGGATAACTGAGAAATGTCATCAAACAAACCATTTTAAGAAAAAAAGAAATGTCTATACCCATTCGACAAATGTTGTTATAGGGTTCTATAGGACACAGCTGAATTTCTATCTTTATTAATACAATCATATTTGGAGATGAAACAAAATTTTTGCCGAGGCAGCAATGCTTCAGATAGATTAAGAAAGGGAGTATTTTAAAATAAATTCTTCTATAAGAAAACACCATGATGATACAAACAGGTTTTCACATTGCCAGAGACCTTGCTGTTTTGATGGAAAAAGAAGGAAAGTTAAATACTTGGTCAAGATGAAACCAATAGATTGCTGACTTGATGAGAAAGAAGGAAAATTAATGAAGAGTTCAAGATCTTGAAATTGTTGATTGGGTGAATGATGATATCATTAAACAAAACAGAAAGCATGAAGATGGATCAGGACTACTGGGAGGATGATGATGAATTTAGTTTTTGTTGAATTAGATTGAATTGCTGATGAAACATTTAAACTTGGTTGCCCCATGTAAGGAGACGATTGAGTCTGTTCAGCAAGTGAAACAGATTCTTTATGAGCATAGTATCTTTCCTCTAAAAATTTCCTAAACCATTAGAGAAAGTTATGCATGTGAAATAAAGTCATAATGCAGTAGTTAGGGTTTCCATTTGTAATGGATGATAGTTTTTTGTTTTGTTTTGTTTTTGTTTTTCATTTACCACATATGGAAAATATCATTGAGTAGTGAAATGATACTTCTTTGTGTGTTTTTTGAAAATTTTCTAGTTTAACCATTATAAACTAAGTAATATAGTGATTCACACCACACTTTCATATAGTTTCTATATCCAGAGATGACTAGATCCCTTACACCTTACCCTCATCTATTGACCTCTTTAGAGTATAGAAAAGTATATAGCTTAGTCATAAATTCCATGTTCTCCTCTCTTGATTCTTAATTGTGACATACCCTATTAAGGAACTTCCTAAGTTTGTGTCTATGTATTCAGGTTAACTTGCCTAAAGATTATAAAAACTTTGATTGAAGTTAATCTGTATTTTAAGTTATAAAAATAACATTCACATATATTTGTACCTTCTGATTTTATACCCTAGAGTTATGTAAAGGTAAACTACATAATGATTTTTATTTAAATTTATGGATTTGAACATTTCTGATGATTAAAAGAGCAGAGCATGAGCATCTGTATTCATTACTTAACTTTCTTTCTTTTCTTTTTTTATTGTTTTTTTTTTAATCTTTGTTGTTTGTACTATTGCAGTGATTTTTACCCTGAGTTGCAAATAAATGTATGCAGATCCAGTCAAGTCTTTGGGTGATTGATCTTTGGATTTCCTGACAACTCACAACATATCTAGTAATTATGTCATTCAGTCATGGAGCTTGTATTATCTCAAATTGTCTGGAATAATAATAATTCATCAAACTTGCTACAAGAAGTTCATCTTCACCTTAATGTGATCCTTTCCTCCCTGTTAAGTTGCTTTATCTAATGAAATCAGTCCAGAGGGCCTTCATCTATTTTCTTTTCCTACTCTTTTCATTTTGATTCTCTTTGGCCATTAAGCAGCTGAAAGAAGGTAGACAATATTTTATGTCTGTATTGTTTATCTTATCTGTCAGTGAAATAGAGATTCAGATTGTATAATTTGATACAAAAACACAAGACAAGCCAAACAATAGGACTGCAGACTGTCTCAACCAAAGTTAAGGAATATGTGTCATACACAGTTGAGTTTTCCAAGACACATTTAATTATAGTGTCAATGCGCTCCAAAATTAAAGTGCTATAAGAGAGGTTAGTTTCTAATCTTATATTATCTTGATGAACTTTTAAGAACATTATTAACATTATATATTCCCTGGATCTAGGAAATGGGGGAAACCAAAATTACAAATTACTACCATGGAATGTCAGTATGAGCTGATTCAAGGATAAGTAATTTTATTTCTTCTTTTTGTGTTAATATAAGTGACAGCGATGTTGTGTACAAATAACTTCACGTTGCATATTGGACACTGAGGGATGGAAAAGAAAGTCCAAGACCTTGGAATCCCATGATCCAGAAAGACAGGTTACAGTATATCATGAACCACTTTTGCCATGCCAAGGAATCATCGTCATATGGAACTGACCTAGAGTTTGGTTCTATAATGCAGAGTGTTAATGGTTAATTTTATGGGTCAACTTCTCTGGGATAAAAAATGCCCAGATATCTGGTAAAACATTATTTCTGAGCATATCTGTGAAGGCATTTTCAGAAGAGATTAACATTTAAATCAGCAGACTAATGAAGATCACCTTGACTAATGTGATGGACACCATCCAATCTGTTGAAAGCTTGCATAGAACAAAAATGTAAAGGAAGGAAGAATTTGTCCTTTATGCTTGAACTAGGACATCCATCTTTTCCTGGTTCTTGGGCCTTTGTACTTGGACTGAAACTTATACCACTGGTTCCCCTCATTCTCAGGCTTTTGACACCACTGACTTTCTTGTTTCTCAGCTTGCAGACACCAGACTGTGGGACATGGTCACCATAATCATGTGACCCAATGCCTCTAGAAATCCCCTCTCTCTATATATATATATTGTATTGTATAGTATATAGATTGTATATATATATTGTAGAATACAATATATATATATTGTATTGTATTTATTATATTCTATTATGTATCTTAATGGCTCTCTTTTTCTGGAGAGTCCTGACAAATACACTGGGCTTTTCAAGGCCATCTTAAAATGGATATATTAAAGTAACTCAAGAGCTTCCTAACATTGAAAAGCCATTAAAAGGAGATGAAGGCTACAAAGTACTTGAGAAGAGACATACAATAGCAGAGTGAAAAATTGATATATGTTCTATTGGAAGAAACAACTAAAAAACTGCAAGTCCTTGCTGGGGAAAAAGACTTGAAGGGGGGTGGAAACACACATAGGATTGATCTTTTATGGTTTAAACAGTGTATTCCTAACACTTTATTTTAAAATTAGGTAAATTTTTTACTTTCCTTTAAAAATATTTTTTACAAATTCACTTTTCAAATATATATTTGCAGGGCCTGGGTGGCTCAGATGGTTAAGCATCTGCCTTCGGCTCAGGTCATGATCCCAGGATGCTGGGATGGAACCCTGCTTTGGGCTCCCTGCTCAGCAGGGAGTCTGCTTCTCCTTCTCCCACTCTATTCTTGCTATGTTCTACAAAAAATGTATTTGCTGATAAAATGTATAATCAACATCACCTAAAAGGATCCAGATGAAAATACAATTTTCTTACATTTGATACTGGCATATCTGGCTTGATATAAATTGCGCCTATTCATAAACATATGCTGATTAACATACACTGATTAACATGACAATATTTAAAATATTCTTATTTGTCCTCCATCACAAAGGTAATTTTATTATATGGCTTTTATTTGTATATGTATTTCCTTAATGTGAGACCTTAGCCTTGCTTTCCATTTCTTCTCCTTACATTGCATTGTTTTTTATTTATGCTTATATTCCCCATGAGATGTCAATGTTAACAAGTGATGTGGTCCTACCAACTAAACTCAACATAAAGATAAAGAAAATAAAATATTTAAAAAAAAAATAGCTGTTGGGGCAGTTGTTTGGCCCAGTCATTTGAGAGTCTGACTCAATTTCGGCTCAGGTCATTTCAGGTTTATGAGATTCATCTCTGCTTCTGGCCCCATGAAGGACATGAAGCTTATTTAAGATTCTCTCTCTCTCTCCTTCTCTCTCTGCATCTCCCTTCCCCCCACCAAAATCAATAATAAATCTTAGGAGGAAAAAAAAGAAAGCTGTTGTCATCACATATCTCTTCTCTTCACTTTCTGGGCCCAGGCTGACTTCTTTTTAAAAATAAATAAATAAATATTTGGAAATTTCCCAAATTGCTACACAGTAGAAATAGAACTATCCCTAGGTAACAAAGAGATAGTGGGGTTTCACACAGCACAAAGTGTTGTTAGTGTCTATATCACAAGAGTCAATAAATTATAAAATATAGTATAATTATTGCTATAACATCAGGAAGATAGAATTGATAAAATTGAAATCAAACCTGCCTAATTTTCTATTTATCTTTCTGGAGAGGTTTAAACGCAGAGCTCCTCAACAGTTTTGGGAGGCAATTAGGTAGAGAAAGAGTCTCCTTGGTGCAATCCAGTGTCACTAGGTTTTTTTCACTCTGGCAGTTGGACTTGGGAGTATGTTATTCCACAGCAGGTGGGAATTTTAATGCTCAGTCAGCTTGTGATAGTGGATAGACCAGCAGAAGCAGCCCTTCTGTGATACATTTAATGTGAGACAAGCTGTGGTTGTAAGAACTGTAATTGTCATAGGTGAGGAAGATAAAAACCTATTACAGAACGATACCAAAGTGAATTCAAATAGTGGACTGAGGCACTCCTATTGAAATGTATTTATACATTTCCAATTTTGTTTGTTTCTAAACGTTACTTATAATCTTACTCTATTACACGTGCATTTTTATCTATCACTTTTGTTCCAAAAAATATAGAATATTGTATCATCAGTCATCAAAATAGACTTGAAAGACACAAAAAGTTATTATCCCTCCCTTTTTGCAGTAGAAAAACAATTGCAGGGAAGGTTAAGTGATTTTCCCCCTAGATCACTTCATGAAGTCCCTGGCAAAATCCAGAAAGGTTTTAAGGTCTCTTGAGACCCATATCCATGAGTGTGAGATGGGACTGTGGAATAACAACATAAACAGAATTCAAATCAGCTGTCAATGAAGTCCAAATTTCTCTTGTTTCTCTGTCAGGAACAAAGGAAAAAAAAAAAACACAGCAGACACTATTCATTAAAAATATACCATTTTCAGTTTATACTAGTAATATTTTGAAATATCAAGATCTAGAAATATTTAACTATAGCTTCTATGTAATCATATTTTAATTACTATTTCTCAATTGTATTATTTTTCCTCGCAAATCCATTCTAATTCTTCTTGCATATTCACTACATTGTGTTAATAATTCTATAATCTTAATAATATTTTTCTGATTATGAAACAATTACAGGAGGATTTTACTATATTGGGAAATGTAAAAAGGCTCAAAGTGCAAACCTACATCTTACAAACAGACATTGTTATCTTTGAAGTGTACTGATTTTCTTTTAATCTAGTGGGGTAATTTCTTTCTTTTTTTTAAGATTTTATTTATTTTTTGACAGAGAGATCACAGGTAGACAGAGAGGCAGGCAGAGAGAGAGGAGGAAGCAGGCTCCCTGCTGAATTCCAGGACACGGAGATCATAACCTGAGCGGAAGGCAGAGGCTTAACCCACTGAGCCACCCAGGCGCCCCCTAGCTGAGTAATTTCTTACAAAACTGAATTATTGGACTTTCAGATAAGAAATGTGGGGATGGAATGAATGTTGCTCCCATCCTTATAAGTATTGGGGAAATTGTGAATAACCTTTTATTGGAGCCTTAGGGAAAATGACATCATAGGGCAAATAACTAGCCCTAAACCTGGGAAGAGACAGGAATTTTCTGGGAGAAACAAAATCCCAGCATTTACTTTCTTGGGGCAGATGCTGTGAATGCCATATAAGTCAGTAAAATGATTAAGTTAAACATGTTTAACAAATTGCTAAAGACCAAGTGCTAGCATAATGGTGTGAAACCTCTGAGGTTTGCAGACATATGGTGGTGCAACCTCCTATGTATTTTCCCTACATGATTACCTTCAGGTGCCAGTAAAGAAGAAAGGACAATAACTTATTTAGCCAGATAAAGAAAAATTAAGTCCAAATTTGGATCTCTACAAAGAGATGGTGATTCTCAGAAATGGAATCAATGAAGATAAAATATAATCTTTGAATTTTAATTGCTCTAAAAGAAAACTGACTTTTTCATAAGCAAAAGTTATAAAACTTGAAAAAGTGCAAGGTTTGACTATAATGGTACAAAGGGTAGGAGGGATTAATTGGGAAAATGATGTTATAAAATGAGCAAAGACATATATTACTTAAGGGAAATCCAGATTATTTCAAAATGTATGTTTTAAATCCAAAAAATAAAGATGGATATATTGTCAGAGTTAAAGACTTCATTGCATGTTGGTCAATTCTCAAGAACATAACAATCCTAATTATGTATGTAATATATAATGGAATTTGAAAATATATCAGAAAAAAAACGGATAATGAAAAAAGAAATAGATAAATCCACAAATTTATTTAGAGACTTCAACACTCATCTCTCAATAATTAATAGACCAATTAGACAGAAAACAACTTCGGAGATAGATGACCAGGAAAACACTACACTACCAAACAACTTGATCTAATTAACATTTGTGGAACATTCCACCCTAAAAACAACAGAATATACATTGTACATGGAGCATCCACAAAGAAAGACCATATGCTGAGATACAACTTTGACCTATTTAAAAGAATGTAAATTGCACAATGTCCATTCTTCAAATGTAACATAACTAAGCCTGAACAAAATGAATGGAAAGGTAAAAGTAATAACGTTGGAGTTATGGAGACATGACTTGAACCAAGCGTTCAAAGTTATGATCACCAGTAAATCATACTGATGTCACAGCCCCTGATATGATGCAATGATCAGGGTAGTCACTTCTGTGGTATTCTTTCCAAAGTGCCATAGGTTCCCTGCTCATGAGAAAGCATCAGACACACCCAAGTCATGAAACAGTCTATAAAATACCTGCTACTATACAAAGTGTCGATGTTGGGACAAACAAGGAAACATGAAAAACTATAGTGCATTGAAGGGCCATAATAGCTAAATGCAACATGGTCTCCTGGATTGGGTCTAGAAGAAGACAATGCATATTAGTATGCAAAACCAGGGAAATCAAAATTGTCTTTTTTGTTTATGACATAGAATGTGTAAATTAGAAATTTTTTAGTTTTGTTAATTTTGTAGCATGGTTATGTAAGAGGCAGTATAAGCCTTGGGAAGGGCATATAGAACTCTTTTGACCATTTTTCAACTCTTCTGTAAATCTACAATTATCTCAAAATACATATTTTTAAAAACTAAGTTATTTTGTTCTTGCTCCCTTATAGCTTGTTTTATTCTTTGTCACCACATTGTTAACACTTTTGCAATTAAATTTAATTAAATATTCTTCTACAAAACACACTTTTAGAAGAATAGAATTATCTATCATATGGAGTTAATATAACACATTAAGCAATTTCTATAGTATTAAAATACACGTATTACCATTCTTTGCTCTTATAAATAATTTTATGGTGGTCTTTTTAGTTTTATAATTCAGTTCCTATTGCATTTCTATGTTAAAATATATACAATGTTGCTTTGTAATTTCCTGACGATATATGTTCTAAAGACCAAAACCAAAGAGGAAAACAAACAAAATATCAAGATTGAATGTATATTAATAGATTTTGGTACTTAACTTCAGCAAGATTACAAAGGAAACTGGAGTCAGTATTAGTAGAGAAGATCTGAATAAAGCAATTAAGTGCCTGAAGCAAAATGACAAAATTCTAAAAGTGGACTTTTCACATTCATACACTAAAAGTGTACATATTCTGAGTTTCTCTGGGTAAGGGCTTTCAGAAAGAATAATTAAACACTGAAGAGGGACACAGGTATGTGAATCAAATATTTTCTATCTCCATTCCATGTGCATTATGGGGTTCCTGGATAGCTCAGTCGGTTAAGTGTCTGCTTCAGCTCTGGTCATGATCTCAGGGACCTGGGATTGAGCCCCACATTGGGCTCCCCACTCAGTGGGGAGTCTGCTTGTTCCTCTTTCCCTCTCTCTCTGCCCTCCACCCCCACTCAGGCTTTCTCTCTCTCCCTCTCTCAAATAAATAAATAAATTCTTTTAAAAAAATAAGCCATAATAAAATGATAGGTCATAAAGAAACAAATAAATTCAGAAAAAAAATACTTAAATTATTTTAGTTATAGTAAGCTGAAAGAATGCATTCCTAGCAGATATCTATGTCATAATCCCTGAAACCTGTGAATATTACTTTAAATTGCTATATTTAAATGTGGGGGGGTGGGTATCTGGGTGGCTCAGTTGGTTAAACATCTGCCTTTGGCTCAAGTAATGATCCAACGGACCTGGGATGGAGCCCCCATTGGGCTCCTTGCTCAGCAGGGAGTCTGCTTCTCCCTCTTCCTCTGCCTGCTGCTGTCCCTGCTTGTGCTCTCGCTCTCGCTCTCTCGCTCTCTCGCTCTCGCTCTCGCTAAGAAATAAATAAAATATTTTTAAAAATTAAATAAAATAAAGAGGGAGGTGATTAATTTAAGGATGTTGAGATGGGAATTTATCCTATATTATTTTGGTGGATCCTAAATGCCATCACGTGTATACAGGAAGGCAGAGGAGATTTAACAGAGAGGAAAAGAGTATAAAGATGAAGCAGAATGAGATTAGGAATATTGGCTCTGAAGAGTCAACTAATGCAGTTACAAGCCAACATATTCTATAGCCACCAGAAGCTTGAAAAGGAAGAGGTTCTCCCCAGAGCTTCTGGAGAGAGCATAACCCTGCTGACATCTTGATTTCATCAGAATTAATAATGATTTTTTACTTCTGCCCACCAGAATTATAAGAGAATATGTTGTTGTTGTTTTAAGAGACTAAGTTTGTGGAAATTTGTTATGGCAGCCACAGAAAACATACAGTAACACATTTTAAATAATTAAAATAATTTTAAGGAATGAACATTAAAATTGTCATTATAAAAAATTTCATTTTCAGTTCTAAGCATAAGAATTTTTGAAAAAACGACTTCTTTGAGTAAATAAATCAATAAGTAATCTTTTAAAATTTAATTTTTTCAGTGTCCCAAGATTCATTGTTTATGCACCATACCCATTGCACTATGCAAAAAGTAAATAAAATTAAATAATACAAATATAATCAGATAATCATGAAATATAAAAAATATTATAACCATAAGATTGCTAAATCTAAGAGCTTCCTTATTGAAAAAGCCAAAAATCTATTAATATATAAAATATACATATATAATTATATATGTATATAATTATATAAAACAATATCATGTCAATAGAATGCATAGTTAATACAGCATATGATGAAAGAAAACCCAAGCAAAATAGAAAGGCTAGATTGAAAGAGGTGGGCAAAAAATTACAAAAAGGCAATCAAGAAATGAAGTGTAAAGCTCATTCCACTGAGACCATCAAGGAAAAAATTATTCAAATTACATTAAAATTTTCTAGAGACCAGAAAATTTTGTGTCTGTATTTGTATTAATCTAAAAACGTTCTTGGTGTGTATATAACTGTGTATGTGTTCTTGCATTCATCATTAATAGACATTCAAATCTGTCAGAAATAATGCAGAAAAAGAACAATTCATGTTAATTATACCAATAATTAGTAAGCCAAATTCCTAAATATTATTTTACCAAATACTATTTGGTAATATATTAAAATAATAGTACTACTGGACAAAGAGATATTCATTAAGGGGTATGGATTATTCAATATTTGTGATATCAGATACTATTAGGTTCTTTAGTACTTTAACCAAAAGGGGGGCAAAAAAGTAATATTGGTCAGTCCTAACAGATTAATCACCTTTGAATCAATGATGGGAGTTCTTATCTATGGACGGGTATAGGGACTCTTTGAAGGCACTGACAGCACAAATAGAGGTGTAAATAGATCACTTTTCAGGAGATTCATAAAAAGAAAAAAAAAGTCAAAATATGGGGAAAAAGTTCTAGAGATAAGGGCATTATTTTCTTCTTAGAGGAAATCCATATGTAAATAGTAGGTTTAGAAACAACAAGGATTAGTAAAGACAAAAGACAGAAGAAGTAAACTGAGACAATTAATGGTACCTTTTTCCCACCACATCCACACATACATCCATACTTTTTTCTCTTAACTTAGGCAAAAGACAGACTTTCCTATTTAATTTGACACCCAAGGCAGATTGTACCCTTAGGAAAATAAAGTAAATCACAGTCAGGTTGGAAGATAACATTCCTCATTTGAGTTTAAATCTTATAAACAATACCACTCTGCTATAATGTATCTGTATTTTTTAATATAATTAGTAATTAAATGACAGTTTATTCGATTACTGATGGTATTATTTCAAATCTTGGGTTCTTTTCAGCTCTACCCAGCTTTAGAGTCTAAAACCAGGAAGTTAAAAACTGATTCAAAAGTAAGCAGTGAAGAGCTCTAATATTTAGCACTTTACATATTTTATATCAAAACTGACTTTTTTTATATTAATAGTACATTTTATCAGATACCAGAAAGATGGTGGAGTATGAAGAATCTAAGTTCATCTTGGCCCATGGATATACTTAGATAATAACCACATCAGTGCGACTAATCAAGAAAATGACCTACAGCCTGGTAGAACAGATTCTATAATTAATTGTAGAGAGGAAGCTACATATAAAAGGGGTGGAGAGGCAGAGAACCAAATTCTGGTGGAAACTAACCACAAATGGGAGGAATACCACAAGCAGAGGAAAGGGAGAGGAATGCAGTCCACACCAGGAATCCCAGACATGGGGGACCCTCTCTGGGAATATGAGTCTCCACATATTTGGCTTTGACATCCAGTGGGACTTAACTTCAAGAGTTTGTACAAGCAGCTGGACTTAATTCTGGGTACTTTACAAACTAGGGCTTGGCTCTGGGAAAGCTGATAAAGAAACTGAGTCCCCACCCTTAAAGAGATAGCATAACAAACAACCCCACAGAGATAGAGTGTAGCAGCAGCTACACTGAAAAGCCATCAGGATCTGGGTTATAGGAAGGAGATTATTTAGTAATCTCAGAACATGTGCTAAAGGGACAGAGATCTGAAAGAGACTTCTCCAAAAATAAAAGAGCTGGTAGGTGCCATTTCTCCCCCAACCCTATACACCTCCAGCCTGGGTAGCCAGACATTTGAGGGAACCAGCAGTAACACACTTCAACTAGCTTGCTAACACCACGTGCCCTGTCTTCACAGTCTCTGGAGGATTTGGCCCATCCAACCCACATCACTTGGTAATAGTCACTCCAAAATGGCTCTGACATATATCATTCTACAAGCAGCCATAGTAGTGACCAGTGCCATTCAAAAGGGACTCCTGCCCTGGGGAGAGAGAAAGATAACCACAAGTATCAGTCTGATTGTAGCCCCTGCAGTCACCTAAGGACAGACATCTAATCTGACCACTGGCCCTACCCATCAACAAAAAACCCAAAGAAGAAGCAGAAAGAGAGAGCCCTATGGTTTAGAATCACTGCAATCCCAACAGACAGACTGGGGGCAGATATCTGGCCTTACTGCAGGAACTGCCCACCAACAAAAGCTTCTCAGAGGCAACACAGGAAGAACAAACTTCAGTTTGGTGTTACTGCAGCTCTGGTAAACAGGAGCAGGCATCTTGTCTGACCAAACTACAAGCCCAGGGCAGCCATAGACTTACGCCTTTACAGCAAAGGGACAAAATCCTGCCCACAACAGCAAAATAGGCCATTGCAGCTGACTAGACTGAGAATAGACATGACTCAGTCACACATAACAATAGGGCACATGCAACATACATAAAAGTTCTGATTCTGGTAAAGGCCATTACACTGCAGGACCTCTTCTTCACAAGGACACTATTCTCGGGAGCAGAGATGTGCTTACTTTCCTAATACATAGGAACAAACACAGAGAATTAGATAAAATAAGGAGACAGAGCATATGTCCCAAGTGAAAAATTAGAACAAAAATCACAGCAAAAGAGGTAAATGAAACAGACAAGAAGCCTGACAGAGAATTCAAAGTATTGGTCATAAAGATTACTGGACTTGAGAAAAGAGTGGAGGATCTCAGTGAGACCTTTGATAAAGAAATAGAAAATATGAAAAAGAATAAATCAGAAATGAAGAATGCAATCATTGGAATTATGAATATGCTTAAGGAAATTAATAGTAGATTAGAGGAAGTAAAAGAATAGATCAGAGATCCAGAAGACCAAGTAGTGGAAAGAAAATAGGCTGAACAACAAAAAGAAAAAAAAGAATAATTTTAAAAATGAGAATAGGTACAAAAAAGACTTAACACACTTTTTTACCCCAAATTTTAAAGAAGTGATTTTCAAGAGCTTTATATGGGAGTTGTCAGACCAGGACTTTCAGAATTGATGGGAGAGTCTTGTGGGAAAACTTACTTTGGTAAATTATTACACATGCAGAAAACTTATCACACTGACTGGATCTATCCACAACATGGAAAATAAAGTAGATTTTCAGGGGAAAAAAATGAGAATAGGTTAAGGGGACTTGTCACTTCATCAGATATAATAGCATTCATATTATAGGGATCCCAGAAGAAGAAAGAGGGAAGAGGAAGAAAATTTATTTGAGGAAATAAGAGCTGAACACTTCCCTAATATGGGAAAATTAACAGATATCTGAATCGAGGAAGTATAGAGGGTCCACAACAAAATCAACCCAAGGAAGTCCAATCAATACACATAATAAAGATGGCAAAAATTAGTGATAAAGAGAGAATAAAGAGAGAATATTAAAAGCAATGAGTTAAAGAAAATAATTATATACAGCAGAAACCCCAAAACGCTACTAGCTGATTTATCAGCAGAAACTTTGCAGGCCAGAAGAAAGTAGCATGATGTATTCAAAGTGCTGACAGGAGAAAACCTGTAACCAAGACTATTCATTCTATCCAGCAAGGCTATCATTCAGAATATAAGGATATATAGCGCTTCTTAGAAAAACAAAATTTAAAGAAGTGCATCACCACTGAACCAGGTTTATAAGAAATGTTAAAGAGAATTGCTTGAGTGCAAAGAAAAGTTCATAATCAGAAATAAGAAAATTAGGTGAGAGACACTGCTTTGGGAAGATGGCAAAGGAGTAGCAGAATGAAATGACATCAGATACCAGGAGTTCAGCTAGATAGGTATCAAACCATTCCAAACACCTACAAACTCAATAGGAGATTGAAGAGAAGAAGAGCAGCAATTCTAGGAACAGAAAATTGACCACTTTCTGAAAGGTAGGACATACAGAGAAGTGAATCTGAAGAGATGGGAAGATAGACTGTGGGGGGAGGGGCTAGTTCCCAGCATGTGGTAGAGCAGTGGAGCACAAAATCAGAACTTGTAGAAGTCTGCTCCACTGAGGGATATCGCTCCAGAAGCTAAGCAGGAGTGGAACCCTTGCAGGAACAGTGTAGTCTCAGGTCCTGTGGGGTCACAGAAAGACCAGGGGTGTCTATGTGGCAGGGCTGCCAGGTATCAGAGTGGGGAAGCCAACTACAGAGATAGAGCAGAGAGGAGTGAGCTGTCAGATCAGGGTTACCTTAAACCATGATCCAAGGCACAGTTGGACCACTGCTCTTCGAGGAGGGACCCCACAAGTGGCAGATCTAGGGAGACTCATCTTCTTCCTCTGGAAGGAGCAGCGTGGCAGGAACCTACTGGGTTTGGAGACTCTAAATGGGGCCATGTGCCAGAGATAGAAATGTTTGGTCACAAGCCAGGTGTGCTCAGAGCATGGCTGGAGACCAGGGAAATGGGAGGGATGGACTGCTTATCTCTGAGGGCACACTGAGGAGTGGGGCCCTGAGCTCTCAGTTCCTCAGGGCCAGAAATTGGGAGGCCACTATTTTCATTCCTGTCCTCCAAAGCGGTATGGAAAGCATTCAGGGAACAAAAGCTGAGAGAGAACCCAAGCAGATTACTTAGGCTTGTCCCTGGCAAGGGTGGTGTAATCCAACTCAGGCAAAGACATTTAAGAATCACTGCAACAGGCCTCTGCCCTAGAAGATCAGCAAGAACATCCAGCCATGACCAAGCTCATCTATCAAGGAGAACAGCAGAACTCCAGAGCTAGGGGAAAGCAACCCACAGAATTCATGGATTTTTCCCCATGATCCTTTCATCGTGCAAAGTTAATTTTTTTTAATTTTTTTTCTTATTCTATTTTTTTAAACTTTTCCTCTTTCCTCTTTTAACATTTTTTAACTAGTTTAACTTAACAAGAACTTTCTTAAAAAAATACTTTTAAACCTTCATTGTTATAGTCATATTTTATACCTTCATTGTATTTAAATTTATTTTTGTATACATATAGGTTTCTTTTTTCTAAAAAAATTTTGGATACAATTTCTCCTAATAGATCAAAATATACCCTAATCTAGCACATGGCTGTGTTCTACTCTCCAGCCTGAGCACATTCCCTCCTTTTTTTTTTTTCCAACCAACTTATCTTATCAAATCTTTTATTTATTTATTTTTAATTCTCATATTTACAGTATATCACATCCCTTCATTGGGTTTACCTTTATTTTTTATATATATGTTTTTCTTTCTTTAAAATTTTGGGAGATAGTTTCTTCTAAGAGACCAGAATAAACACAAAATCAAGTGGGTGCCTCTGTTCTATGCACCAGTCCAATATATATAATTATATAAATATATATATATATATATATATATATATATATATATATATATATAATTTCTTTTTTCCCCCCTTTCTTCTCTCCCCAGTTTTGGGGCTCTTCTGATTTGGTTAGCATACATTTTTCTGGGGTCTTTGCCAGCCTTTTAGTATATTATTCTATCATTAATATGTTCTTTTCTGGATAAAATGACAAGGTGGAAAAACTCACCACAAAAAAAAACAAAAACAAAAACATGAGGCAGTACTGACAGCTAGGGAACTATCAAAATGGACATTGGTAATATGTCAGAACTAGAGTTCAGAATGATGATTCTCAACATGCTAGCTGGGCTGTAAAAAGGCATGAAGGAGATTAGAGAAACACTCTCTGGAGAAATAAAATCCCTTTCTGGAGAAAATAAAAGAACTAAAATCTAACCAAGTTGAAATAAAAAAAAAACTATTAATGAGGTGCAATAAAAAATGGAGGCAGAAGAGAATTAGTGATATAGAAGACCAAATGACAGAGAATAAAGAAGCTGAGCAAGAGACAAAAAACGACTGGACTAGGGCACCTGGGTGGCTCAATGGGTTAAGCCTCTGCCTTCAGTTCAGGTCATGATCTCAGGGTCCTGGGATCAAGTCCTCTGCCCCTCCCCCTCCTTGTGCTATCTCTCCTTCTCTCACTCTCTGTCAAATAAATTCTTAAAAAAAAAAAAAAAAAAACTACTGGACCACAAGGGAGAATTCAAGAGATAAGTGATACCATAAAACAAACCAATATTAGAATAATTGGGATTCCAGAAGAAGAAGAAAGAGAGAGAGAGGCAGAAGGTATATTGGAGCAAATTATAGTAGAGAATTTCTCTAATATGGTAAAGGGAACAAGCATCGAAATCTAGGAGGCACAGAGAACCCCACCTCAAAATCAATAAAAATAGTTCACAACCCATCACCTAATAGAAAAGCTTACACGTCTCAGTGACAAAGAGAAAATCCTGAAGAAACTCGGGACAAGAGGCCTGTAACATACAATGGTAGAAATATTAGATTGGCAGAAGACTTATCTAGAGACCTGGAAGGCCATAAAGAATTGGCATGATATATTCAGAGCACTAAATGAAAAAAATATGCAGCAAAGAATACTATATCCAGCTAAGCTATCATTGAAAATAGAAGGACAGATAAAAAACTTCCCGGACAAACAAAAATTTTAAAAATTTGCATACACCAAACTAGCCCTAAAGGAAATATTGAAAGGGGTCCTCTAAGCAGAGAGACCCTAAAAGTAGTAGACCAGAAAGGAACAGAGACAATATATAGTAACAGTCACCCTAAAGGCAATACAATAGCACTAAATTCATATCTTCGTTCATTCATAAATTCATATCTTCATTCAGGTTACCCTGAATGTAAATGGGCTAAATGCCCCAATCAAAAGAGACAGGGTATCAGAAGGATTAAAAAAAACAAGACCCATCGATATGCTGTCTACAAGAAACTCATTTTAGACGCAAAGACACCTCCAAATTTGAAGTGAAGGGATGGAAAAAATTTACCATGCTGATGGACATCAAAGAAAGCTGGGTTGGCAATCCTTATATCTGGTAAATAAACCTAAGACTATAATAAGAGATGAGGGAGGACACTATATCATACTCAAAGGGTCTGTCCAACAAGAAGATCTAATAATTTTAAATATATATGTCCCTAACATGGGAGCAGCAATCTACATAAACCAATTAATAACAAAATCAAAGGAATACATTGAAGATAATACAATTAAAGTGGGGGACTTTAACACCCCCTGCACTGAAATGGACAGATCATCCAAGAAAAGATCAACAAGGAAATAAAGGCCTTAAAGGACACACTGGACCAGATGGACATCACAGATATATTCAGAACATTCCATCCCAAAACAACAGAATACACATTCTTCTCTGTTGCACATGGAACATTCTCCTGAAAAGATTACATCCTGGGACACAAATCAGGTCTCAACTTGTACCAAAAGATTGGGATCATTCTCGCGTATTTTCAGACGACAATGCTCTGAAGCTAGAACTCAATCACCAGAGGAAAATTGGAAAGATCTCAAATACATGGAGGCTAAAGAGCATCCTACTAAAGAATAAATGAGTCAACCAGGAAATTAAAGAAGAATTTTAAAAATGCATGGAAACAAATGAAAATGAAGACAAAACTGTTCAAAATCTATGGGACACAGCAAAGGCAGTGCTGAGAGGAAAGTATCTAGTGATACAAGCCTTTCTCAAGAAACAAGAAAAGTCTCACGTACACAAGCTAACCCTACACCTAAAGGACCTGGAGAAAGAACACCAAAGAAAGCCTAAACCCAGCAGGAGAAGAGAAATAATAAAGATCAGAGCAGAAATTAATGAAATAGAAAGCAAAAGAACAGTAGAACAGATCAAAAAAACTTGGAGCTGGTTCTCAGAAAAAATTAATAAGATTGATAAACCCCTGGCCAGACTTATCAAAAAGAAAAGAGAAAGGACCCAAATAAATAAAATCATGAATGAAAGAGGATAGATCACAACCAACACCAAAGAAATACCAACAGTTATAAGAACGTATTATGAGCAACTATACCCCAGCAAATTTGACAATCTGGAAGAAAAGAATGCGTTCCTAGAGACATATAAACTGCCAAAACTGAACCAGGAAGAAACAGAGATTTTATTTATTTATTTGTCAGAGAGAGAGAGAGAGCGAGAGAGCGAGCACAGGCAGACAGAGTGACAGGCAGAGGTAGAGAGAGAAGCACGCTCCCTGCTGAGCAAGGAGCCTGATGTGGGACTCGATCCCAGGACGCTGGGATCATGACCTGAGCTGAAGGCAGCCGCTTAACCAACTGAGCCACCCAGGCGTCCCCCAGGAAGAAATAGAAAACCGAACAGACCCATAACCAGTAAGGAGATTGAAGCAGTCATCCAAAATCTCCCAGCAAACAAGAGCCCAGGGCCAGACGGCTCACCAGGGAAACTCTACCAAACATTTAAAAAAGAATTAAAACCTATCCTTCTGGAATTATCCTGCCCCCACCCCCCAAAAAATAAAAAAAGAAATGAAGAAAAGAAATGGAAGGAATACTTCCAAACTCATTTTATGAGGCCAGCATTACCTTGATCCAAAAACCAGATGAAGACCCCACCAAAAAGGAGTATTACATGCCAATATCCTTGATGAACACAGATGTGAAAATTCTTACCCAAATACTAGCCAAAGTATCCAACAGTACGTTAAAAGGATTATTCACCACAACCAAGTGGGATTTATTCCTGGGCTGCAAGTTTGGTTCAACATCTACAAATCAATCAATGTGATACAATAAATTAATTTATAAAAAAGAACAAAAACCATAATATACTCTCAATAGATGCTGAAAAAGCTTTTGACAAAGTACAGAATCCTTTCTTTATCAAAACTCTTCAAGGTATAGGGATAGAGGGTACATACCTCAATATCATCAAAGCCATCTATGAAAA
The DNA here is from genome assembly GCA_004024625.1 of Mellivora capensis. NCBI lineage: Eukaryota > Metazoa > Chordata > Mammalia > Carnivora > Mustelidae > Mellivora > Mellivora capensis. The sequence goes on from PISX010006211.1 coordinate 61,793, forward strand.
ACCCACAGCGAATATCATTCTCAATGGGGAAAAACTGAAAACTTTTCTTCTAAGGTAAGGGACACAGCAGGGATGTCCACTATCACCACTGCTATGCAACATAGTAGTAGAAGTCCTGGCCTTGGCAATCAGACAACAGAAATAAAAGGCATCTGAATCGGCAAAGAAGAGGTCAAACTCTCACTCTCTGGAGAGGATATGATACTTTATGCAGAAAACCCAAAAGTCTCCCCCTCAAAACTTCTCAAATTCATACAGGAATTTAGAAAGCATCAGGATATAAAATCAATGCACAGAAATCAGTTGCATTTCTATACACCAACAAGACAGAAGAAAGAGAAATTAAGGAGTCAATCCCATTTACAGTTGCACCCAAAACCATAAGATACCTAGGAATAATCCTAACCAAAGAGGCAAAGAACCTGTACTCAGAAAACTATAAAGTATTCATGAAAGAGATTGAGGAAGACATAAAGAAATGGAAAAACATTCCATGCTCATGGATTGGAAGAAAAAATATTATGAAAATGTCTATGCTACCTAAAGCAATCTATACATTTAATGCAATCCCTATCAAAATACCACCAATTTTTTAAAGAAATGGAACAAATAATCCTAAAATTTATATGGAACCCGAAAAGACCTCGAATAGATAGAGGAATGTTTAAAAAGTAAGCCAAAGTTAGTGGCATCACAATTCCAGATTTCAAGTTCTATTATAAAGCTGTCATCATCAAGACAGAATGGTACCGGCACAAAAATGGACACATAGATCAATGAAACAGAATAGAGAGCCCAGAAATAGACCCTGAGCTCTATGGTCAACTAATCTTTGACAAAGCAGGAAAGAATGTCCAATAGAAAAAAGACAGTCTCTTCAACAAATGTTGTTGGGAAAATTGGACAGCCACATGCAGAAAAATGAAACTGGATAATTTCCTTATACCACACACAAAAATAGACTCCAAATGGATGAAAGACCTCAATGTGAGACAGGAATCTGTCAAAATCCTTGAGGAAAACACAGGCAGCAACCTCTTCGACCTCAGCCGCAGCAACTTCTTCCTAGAAATATCACCAAAGGCAAGGGAAGCAAGGGCAAAAATGAACTATTGGGAGTTCATCAAGATCAAAAGCTTTTGCACAGCAAAGGAAACAGGCAACAAAACCAAAAGACAACTGATAGAATTGGAGAAGGTATTTGCAAATGACATATCACATAGAGGGCTACCATCCAATATCTATAAAGAACTCATCAAACTCAACACCCAAAGAACAAATACTCCAATCAAGAAATGTGCAGAGGACATGAACAGACATTTCTGCAAAGAAGACATCCAGAGGGCCCACAGACGCATGAAAAAGTGCTCAACATCACTCAGCATCATGAAAATAAAAATCAAAATGACAGTGAGATACCATCGCACACCAGGCAGAATAGCTAAAATTAACAAGTCAGGAAACAACAGATGCTGGCGATGATGCGGAGAAAGGGGAACCCTCATACACTGTTGGTAGGAATGTAAGCTCGTGCAGTCACTTTGGAAAACAGCATGGAGGTTCCTCAAAAATTTGAAAATAGAGCCACCCTATGACCCAGTAATCACACTACTGGGGATTTACTCTAAAGATACAAATGTAGTGATCCGAAGGGGCAGATGCACCCGAATGTTTATAGCAGCAATGACCACAATAGCCAAACTATAGAAAGAACCTAGAAGTCCATCAACAGATGAATGGATAAAGAAGATGTGGTATATATATATATATATATATATATATATATATATATATATATATATGAAGGAATACTATCAAAAGAAATGAAATCTTCCATTTGTAATGATGTGGATGGAACTAGAGGGTATTATACTGAGTGAAATAAGTCAATCAGAGAAAGACAATTATCGTATGATCTCCCTGATATGAGGAATTTGAGAGGCAGAGTGGGGTTTTGGGGTGTAGAGAAGGAAACAATGAAACAAGATGGGACTTGCAGGGAGACAAACCATAAGAGACTCAAACTCATAAAACAAACTGAGGGTTGCTGGGGGGAGGGGTGTGTGTGGAGAGGGTGGTTGGGTTATGGACAGTGGGGAGGGTATGTGCTATGGTGAATGCTGTGAAGTGTGTAAGCCTGACTATTCACAAACCTGTACCCCTGAGCAAATAATACATTATATATTAATAAAAATAATTAATAAACACTGGCACATAGAAAAAAGAAGTAAGAAAATTAGGAAGGAAAAAATTTCAGAGGTACATGCAAACATAATAAAAGTATTAGATTTATCACTTATAAAACTAGTATGGAAGTTAAAACACAAAAGCAGTAAAATCAATTACAACTACAAAAACCATTCAAGGGACTGACAAGATAAAATGATGTAAAGTATAAATTTGTATACCTAAAATGTGGGGAGGAGTAGTAAAAAATTATTTCTTTTAGAATGGGTTCAAAGTTCAAGGACCATCAACTTAAAATAGACTGTAAAATGCACAGGATGTTATATATCAACTTAATGGCAACCACAAATCAAAAATCTGTAATAGATATGAAAAAGTTTAAGAGAAACAATCATAGCATATCACAAAACAAAGCCATCAAACTGCAATGGAAAGAACAGAAATGGAAAGGAAAAGAGAAGAACTACAAACACAACCCTAAAACTGGTAATGAAATGGTGATATGTATTTACCTATCAATAATTACTTTGAATGTAAATGAGCTAAATGCTTCAATAAAAAGATATAGGGTGATTAAACATATTAAAAAGTGAGAACCATCTATATGCTGTCTACAAGAGACTCATCTTGGACTGAAAGACATTCAGATTGAAAATGAAGAGATGGGAAAACATTTACCATGCAAATGGAAGCAAAAGGAAAGCTGAGATAGTAATACTGGTATCTGACAAAATAGCCCTTAAGGCAAGGATTCTAACAAGGGACACTACCTAATTACAAAGGGAACAATCTGACAGGAAGATATAGCAATTGTAAATATTTATGCACCCAACATGGATACACCCTAGTACTTAAAGCAACTATTAACAGACATAAAGGAAGAAATTGATAGCAATACAGTAATGGTAAGGGACTTCACCATCCTACTTACATCAATGTATAGATCATCCAGACAGAAAATCAACAAGGAAACAAACAAACAGTGCCCTTGAATGACATATTGAGCCAAAGAGATCTAACAGATATATTCAGAACATCCCATCAAAGACAGTAGAATACATATTCTTTACATATTTTCTCTAGAATACATCACAGGTTAGGCTACAAAACAAGACTCAACAAATTCAACAAAATGAAAATATGTCATTTATCTTTTCCAACCACAGAAATATGAAACCAGAAATCAATTACAAAACACACACACCCCTGGAAAGAACATAAATGGAGGCTAAATAACATGTTACTAAACAATGAATGGACCAACCAAGTATTCAAACAGGAAATCAAAAAGTACCTGGAGATAAATAAACATGAAAGCCATTCAGTCTAAAATTTGTGGGATGCAGCAAAAGCTGTTCTAAGAGAGGATATTATAACAATATTTCAAGAGGAAAGAAAAATCTCAAATAAACAATCTATGCTACAGCTAAAGGAGCTAGAAAAAGAAGAACAAACAAAACATGAAACCAGTAGAAGGAAGGAAATGGTAAAGATTAGAGTAGAAATAAATGAACTAGAGCCTAAAAAAACAATAGAACAGATCAATACAACTAGGAACTGTTTCTTTGAACAGTTTGAATAAACCTTTAGCCAGAATTATTAAAAAAAAAAAAAAAAGGTGAGGGGGAAGGGAGAGGATTCAAATAAGTAAAATCAGAAATGAAGGAGAAATAAAACTGGCACTGTTGGGTCCATGGTCAATGGAACGAGACTGAAACAAAGCAAAGGTCAAGCAAGATTTATTTTGTGCCAGGCATCGAGAATCAAACTGTCTGGTCAGGGCCGTCTCTTACAAAGAGGCAACCCCTCCCTGCCTTACCAACTAACTTTTAAAGGGCAAGGGCCATGTGGTTGGGCCTGGCCACTCACAGGTGGCCAATGAGAAAGAGAAAGCTGCACAGTCATGCTAGGTCACACATAAGTGACCAACTGAATTACAATTTAACCTATAGTAGACATTTGAACTAGCCTATCACCTTGGTCAGAATTGGCGCCCAAAAGGCAAGACCCATACTCCTTGATAGCTAGGGAGACAGTATGCATGCCCCATCGATTAGATGTCTCCACCTGGCCTGACCCGCCCTTGTATTTGGGCTTTGTTACCTGGGACTGGTTTCCCTGACTTGCTTTTAAGTAAGTTCCCTGAGTGGGGGCAGGGTCAGTTTAAGTTTTACTTCATAAACAATAAAATCACTGTTTAACAAGATGGCATTGCTCTGGCTAAATAAGCCCTTATAGCACCACTGAAATACAGAGAATTATAAGAGAATATGATGAAAAAAGCTATATGCCAAAAAATTGGACAAACTGGAAGAAATGGATAAATACCTAGAAACATATCCAAAACTGAATCGAGATAGAAAATTTGAACAGACCAATTACTAACATGAAATTGAATTTTTAAACAAAAATTTTCAAGAAATTAAAGTCCAGGATCAAATGGCTTCACAGGTTAGTTCTACCAAACATTTAAGAAGAGTTAATACCTATTCTTCTCAAACTATTACAAAAAATAGAAGAGGAATGAAAATTTTCAAATTCATTCTATGAGTCCAGCATTACCCTGATACCAAACCAGAAATCTGATACCAGACACTATTAAACAACAACAACAACACTACAGGTCAATATCTCTGATAAAAATAGATGCAAAAATCTTCAACAAAATATTAGCAAGCCAAATTCAAGAATACTTAAAAAAAAAATCATTCACCATGATCAAGTGGGATTTATTCCAGGGATGTTAGTGTGGCTTAATATTTGCAAATCAATTATAATACATTGCTTAAAAAGTGAAAGAGTAAAATCAATATAATCCTCTTAATAGATGTAGAAAAAGTAACTAACAAAGTATGACATCCATTCATGACAAAACTCTCAACAAAGTAGGTTTACAGGGAACATACCTCAACCTAATGAAGTCTTTTTATGAAAAACCCATACTGAACATTATATTCAATGGAGAAAAACTGAGATTTTTTTTTCCCCAAAAAATCAGGAACAAGAAAAGGAGGTCCACTTTCATCAGTTTTATTCAACACAGCACTGGAAGTACATTAATCATTCAAGGGGGGAAAAAGGTATCCAAACTGATAAGAAAGAAGTAAAACTTTCACTATTTGCAGTGATGCTATATATGGAAAACAGGAGAGACTCCATCAAGAAACTACTAGAACTGAAAAATGAATTCAGTAAAGTCACAGGATACAAAATTAATATACAGAAATCTGTTGCATTTCTATACACTAATAATGAAGTAGCAGAAAGAGAAATTAAGAAAATAATTCCACTTACAATTGTACCAAAAAGAATAAAGTAACTAGGAATAAACTTACCTGAGGAGGTAAAAGACCTGTACCCTAGAAACTATGAAACATTGAAAACATTGAAACATTGAAAACATTGAAACAAAACTATGAAACAATGAAAACTTTGAAAAAAGAAATTAAAGATGACACAAACAAATGGAAATATATTCCTTACTTACAGCTTGGGAGAACCAATTTTGTTAAAATACCCATATTACCCAAAGCAACCTATAGGCTTAATGCAATCCCTATCAAAATACCAATAGCATTTTTCACAAAACTAAAACAAATAATACTAAAATTTGTATAGAATCACAAAGAACCTCAAATATCCACAGTAATCAGGAAAAATAATAATAAAACCAAAGATATCACAATCCTAGATTTCAAGATATATTACAAAGCTATAGTAATTAAAACAGTATGTTACAAAAAACAGATAACATATATATCAATAGAACAGAGAAGTGTCCAGAAATAAAACCACATTTTTATGGTCAATTAATCTACAACAAAGGAGGCAAGAATATATAATGAGAAAGACATAGTCTCTTCAACAAATTGTGTCAGGAAAACTAGACATGGACATGTGAAAGATCCATGTAAACTGGACCACATTTTTATACCATACCCAAAAATAAACTCAAATGGATTAAAGTCCTAAATATGAGACTGGAAAACATAAAACTCCAAGAAGAAATCATAGGCATTAATCCTTTTGACATTGGCCATAGAAATATTTCTTTAGATATGTCTCCTCTGGCAAGGGAAACAAAAGCATAATTAAACTCTTGGAACTACACCAATATCAAAGTCCTTTGGATAGCAAAGGAAACCATCAACAAAACTAAAAGACAACCCACTGAATAGGAGAAGATATTTACAAATAATATCTGGTAAGGGACTATTATCCAAAATATTTAAAGAACTTATACAACTCAACACCAAAAATCTCCATATGACCCAATTTAAAATGAGCAGAGAACATGAACAGTTTTCCAAAGACATATAGATGACCAACAGACACATTAAAAGATGCTCAACACCACGAATCATCAGGAAATTGTAAATCTTGTAAATTGAAACAATAATGAGATATCACCTCACACCTGTCAGAAAGACAACCTGTCAAAAACGCAAAACTAGCAAGTTTTGTAGGGAAAGGATGTAGGGAAAAAGGAACTCTCATGCATTATTGGTGGGAATGCAAACTGGGGTAGTCACTATGAAAAACAGTGTTGAAGTTCCCAAAAAATTAAAAATAGAATTACCACATGATCAGGTATTTACTTAAATACTGGGTATTTACTTAATACTACTGGGTATTTACTTAAAGAAAATGCAAACACTAATTCAAGGAAATATGTGCACTCTTTTATGTTTATTGTAAATTATTTACAATAGCCAAGATACAGAAGAAACCAAAGTGTTCATTCATAAATAAATGGATAAAGAAGTGGTGTATATATATATAATGGACTATTACTCAGCCATAAAAATAATGTGTTTATGCCATTTGCAACATGGATAGGTCTAAAGAGTATAATACTAAGTGAGAAAAGGTATTCAGAAAAAGACAAATACCATATGATTTCACCCATACATGGAATTTAAGAAACAAAATAAACAAAGAAAAACAAGACGAACAGAAAAACAGACTCAAATATAGAACAAACTGGTGTTGACCAGAAGGGATGTAAGTAGAGGAATGGGCAAAATAGGTGAAAGGGATTAATAATACACATACCGTGATGAGCATTGATTAATGTATAGAATTGTTGAATTATTATATTGTGTATCTGAAGCTAATACAAAGCTATCCATTAATTACCCTGGTATTAAAAAAAAAAAGTCCACACTTCTATTGCCTGATAGGAAAGAAACAGAACTGTGAAATTAGTTGCCAAATCAGTAGGTTTAAATAAAGAGTTTGAAAAGCAGCTGGTTGGAATAAAATGTATGCAGAGTAAAACACTGTGAAGAAATTAATAATTTTTTCCATGAGGGAAACATCTCTTGTCATGTCTATTTACATTTCATTGCACATGTGGTTTGAAATGACTTTTAATTTATACAAAAATAAGACATTTTAGAAAACAAACACAAGGCATAGTATTCAAGAAACATTTTCCTCAAAATGTTCTTATTTGAGAAATAAATGGATAAAGACAGATTTGATCATTTCAGTAATCCAAACTGCATGACAGATTTTGAAATATACTCACAAATACAGATTTTAAAAATATAATGTAGGGGCACCTGGGTATCTCATTTGTTAAACATCTGACTCTTGATTTTGGCTCAGGTCATGATCTTTGGGTCATGAGATGAGCTGACTCAGGCTCTACACGGGGTGTGGAGCCTGCTTAAGATTCTCTCTCTCCCTCTCCCTCTGCCCTTCCCCCAACTCATGGTCTTGTGCTCTCTCTCTCCTAAAAGAATAAAAATGTAGTTAGGGTATGTTAGAAAACATATTGCTGATATATTCTACTTTTCTTTATAAAGTGTAACACTATGAGGAAATAAATTTTTACTGAACATAAAAATTAGTATTCAAAATTATTTTTATAATAATGATTAGAAGCAATGCACAAGTTGGTGATCATTTAGGGAAAACAATTTAGACAGTGAGATTAAATATTTAGTATTTTAAATACAACTTAAAAATGTTTTTAAAAAATAAAAACATAAGCACAGACAAGGAGAGGGGATTATAAATGTATTTAATCAAATAAACATCATTCCCCAGAATATTTAAAGTAGTTCAAAATACAAGAGGAAAAAAAATACAAATGGTCAATTAAAAATGAAAAAAAAAAAACACAAAAAATAAGTGATTTATAGTAAAGTAACAGGAATAGCCAATATACATAGGAAGAGGGCTGAAAACATCACATGAATAAAATAAAAATAAAAATTAGAACCAAAAAAAGGGGGATTTTAGTTTACTTCCCTTAGGTTTTCAATAAAATTAAAGTTGGAAAATATTAAATGTGCATTATTTAATGAAAATGTAGTAGGAAAAGCCCACACTCCTGGAGGGAAAATATATTGAAATATCAAGACTGTGTGGCAATTTAAAAACACCTGGTGAAATTTATAATATACCTATTCTACAATCCCACCACTCTGTGTCTGGGACCTCTTACAATAAGGTCTAATGCTCAAGGCCTAATACAAAGATATTCATGACTTGATATAAATATCTTTAAAGAGTGAAATTAAAAACAAAATGCAGTATATGCATATAAAAGAAAATATCAAATAGAAGGAATAAAAAAGCTTGACATTTCCCAACAAAGCTAAATCTTCAAGATATTATGTTCAGTGAAAAATGCAAAGTGAAGAATAAAACAAAATAACACTAAAAGCACAAAGTAAACTATGTATGTAATGTATGAGTGCAAATGTGTACAATCTGGCTGAAAAACACACAGCAAGGACATAATCATGGGAAGGAAATGAAGGTTGTGTAACATGGACTTCAAATGTATCTGTACTTCAGTATTTCTTATACTGAAAACCATAAAATAAGTACCAGTAAGTATTTGCAAATATCAATTCTGGATATAAAAAAATATGTTTCATTTCACTTCTGTGTTTTTTTACATTTTTAAATGCTCCCAAAATAATAAATTTTAAAAATCAAACAATGATATCAATAAAAGGAAAATTTTCTTATAATTGCCCAAGATGTTAGCAATAAAATTATTTTAAAATATTTTATACTCATTACAGAGAATGTACCCAATTTAAGTAATGTTGATGCAAATAAAAAACTTAACTTAGTGAAAAGTTTGAAAATATCAATAAACTAAGCAAAATTATAATAATGAAGACTTAGCAAAATTGTTTCAAGAATAATTAGAAAACTTGGGCATACTTAAAATAAATGACTGTAGAAATTGAGAATATTTCCTGTTCAGGCCCATCCTGACAATCTCCCTTCCTTAAGGTCAACTGTGCCATGTAATATATCATAATCATCGGAGTGACATTCATCATAATCACCATCATGGGGAACAAGGTGTGGACCCAGGGGATGAGGAATCCTGGAAGTCAGTTTAGAATTTTGCCTAATGTATCTAGTAAGTTGTGTAAAGGAGAGAGTAATCTGCTTACAGGTTTGGCTTAGTATTTGATGTTCTTCATACATTTCTGGTATAATTAATTAAAAAGATTTAAATAAGATATTCTTAAGTTGATTTTAAACTATCTCATTTCAACAGATCTAATGTTAATAACAAAACAAAATGGTTGTGAAGTTCTAGTCAATGCAAAAACATGAAAAAATAATGACAAGCAAAATATGAAGAAAGGAGGAAAAATACAACATGCAAAATGTATGTCTTTATCTGAACAAGCAAGAAAATTAGTTGAAAAACTTTAAAATAAAATAATGTAGCAATATTATAATTTGTAAAATTGTTATCCAAAACCAATGAGGTTTTTTTAATAATCAATGAGCAGCTTAATCATATATTAAAAAAAGAAAGAAAAAAGCCTGACTCATAGATGCACCAACACAAACATAAAAATAAGTAGTTAGGAATAAGCTTAAAAATGAAAGCACAAAAATAACCTATCCAATAAAAATTTAAGGTTGGTATATACATTCAGTAACATACGACTATTATGTCTTTACAAATGTGTCTATAAAATTAAATCAACAAAATTCAAATGTCAAAAGGATTCAAGAGTATAGAGAGATTCACAGAGTGATCTTCCTGGTTGATTATGAATGCTTATTCCCACAAAAAACTTTTCAAGACAAATATCAAAACTTCCTCCCATTTACTAAATATATAACACTGAAAATAGTATTTTGTTAGCCAAGAATCAGAATGGAAAACACAGAAAATAAAATTAGGCTAATAAGTAGTCTCCTTATCATCCATTTTTACCTACATACTCACAAATACAGAGTAACACAAATAATGAATTATATATTGGAACCCAAAACGTAGCACAGTAAGAGCATGTGTGTGTACACCTCTGTGTGTGTATTTAAGAACTTAATTGTATTATTTGAATTTCAATTAATTGAAGGAAGTCCTGAGACAACTATTGATGCACTCTTTTTAAAAAGGTTTTACTTATTTATTTGAGAGAGAGAGAGCATGAGCAGTGGGGTGGGGGACTGAAGAGGGAGAGAAAGAATTTCAAGTGAGCTTCCCAGCAGGCAGGGAGCCCAAAGTAGGGCTTGATCCCAGGACCCTGAGATCATGACCCAAATGGAAGGCAGACGCTTAACCAACTGAGCCATGCAGGCAGCCAATCCACTTTTGATCCAGAATCATTCTGCTTTTAGGATGTTATTATAACAATATATCTGGAAAGTTATACACACGTCTTTTCACAGCAGTGGTATTTGAAACACTTATAAAAACGTAAACTATTTATATCAGATTTGGTCCTTAATTATGCTACATCTGTAAGTTTGGAAATAGTACAAAGAATAAAAAAACAAAATTAGAAGACTAAACATGAGAAAAACATTAAAGATACTTATATTTTTAATGTATGTTTTATAAAATGAATACAATTGTATGTAAAATATATACGTATCCACATATACATAGAAAAGTAATGGGGTAATTTAAAAAAAAAACTTTGGGGCACCTGGATGGCTCAGTGGGTTAAGCCTCTGCCTTCAGCTCAGGTCATGATCTCAGGGTCCTGGGATGAAGCCCCACATCGGGCTCTCTGCTCAGTGGGGAGCCTGCTTCCCCCTCTCTCTCTCTCTGCCTGCTTGTGATCTCTGTCAAGTAAATAAATAAAATCTTAAAAAAAAAAAAAACGAAAAAAAACCTGATTTTCAGATTCTTCTTTGTAATATTTTTGAATTGTTCAAATTTTCTATAATAAGAACTTATTACTTTAAACATCAACCTAAATACACATAAATAGAATAATTTAATGAGAAGAAATAATATCATTAATCCACCTTGATTTCATAGTAATTACTATTCTTTACTCTTTAGGAAGTCAAGTACTTAATTTAGCTTAGAAAGAAAGCTATGCAATTATCAAAGTTATTTTTAAATGCTACGTAAAACCTTCATTCCCCCAAATGCAATCAAAACCTCTGCACTTTTCCATTTCTTTTTGAGAAATTCAAGTAATAATTCTCATCATAATCCTTTATGCCTTGCTTTTATGTATTTCTTATGAATCCTCATTTTTCATTTAGTCTGTGGTCATTCATTTTTGCCTGGAAACTATTATAATATCTCCCCAGGGCATAAAAGTATGATTTATATATTATTACATCTTCGTTTCTTTTTTGTTCTTCCGTTGGAATCTATTCCTACAACTTTAGATTAAATTTCTCTGCCTCCATTTCCCTATGCATCATTAAATCTTTTTAAAAAGGTAAAATATGAACATAAGATATTAAATACACATGTGATCTTCTATTTAAAGAATATCAATAATTTTTCAATGCTAGTTTTCTTTCTTTCATAAAATAAAAATTAATGTCCCAATTTTATAGTTCCCCTAAATATCTTACATTTAACAAGATTCATTAAGGTATTGTGCAATTGAAGTAGCCTCTAATATTTTCAAGATACCTACAACATATACAAGTTTTATAAATTTTATAGTAAACAAGGCACAATTAAAAAAAAAGAAAGTTAATAAAGATATAGAAGCAAAAACATATTTAACAAAGATTTATTTTGATGGTTCAATGTAATTTCTTTTGTCCTCAAAATGACAAAAATTTTTGAAACCAAAAGTAAACCATTTGTATGAGATTCTACCCTGTCCTTTTTTTTTAATTTTTTAATTTTTTATAAACATATAATGTATTTTTATCCCCAGGGGTACATGTCTGTGAATTGCCAAGTTTACACACTTCACAGCACTAACCATAGCACATACCCTCCCCAATGTCCATTACCTCACCCCCCTCTCTCAACCTCCCTACTCCCAGCAACCCTCAGTTTGTTTTGTGAGATTAAGCGTCACAAATGGTTTGTCTCCCTCCTGATCCCATCTTGTTTCTTTTATTCTTTTCCTACCCCCCAAACCCCCCATGTTGCATCTCCACTTCCTCATATCAAGGAGATCATATGATAGTTGTCTTTCTCTGATTGACTTATTTCACTAAGCATGATACCCTCTAGTTCCATCCACGTAGTTGCGAATGGCAAGATTTCATTTCTTTTGATGGCTGCATAGTATTCCATTGTGTATATATACCACCTCTTCTTTATCCATTCATCTGCTGATGAACATCTAGGTTCTTTCCATAGTTTGGCTATTGTAGACATTGCTGCTATAAACATTCGGGGACACGTGCCCCTTCGGATCACTGCGTTTGTATCTTTAGGGTAAATACCCAGTAGTGCAATTGCTGGGTCATAGGGTAGCTCTATTTTCAACTTTTTGAGGAACCTCCACGCTGTTTTCCAGAGTGGTTGCACCAGCTTGCATTCCCACCAACAGTGTAGGAGGGTTCCCCTTTCTCTGCATCCTCGCCAGCATCTGTCATTTCCTGACTTGTTCATTTTAGCCATTCTGACTGGTGTGAAGTGATATCTCATTGTGGTTTTGATTTGTATTTCCCTGATGCCGAGTGATGTGGAGCACTTTTTCATGTGTCTGTTGGCCATCTGGATGTCTTCTTTGGAGAAATGTCTGTTCATGTCCTCTGCCCATTTCTTGATTAGATTATTTGTTCTTTGGGTGTTGAGTTTGATAAGTTCTTTCTAGATTTTGGACACTAGCCCTTTATCTAATATGTCATTTGCAAATATCTTCTCCCATTCTGTCAGTTGTCTTTTGGTTTTGTTAACTGTTTTCTTTGCTGTGCAAAAGATTTTGATCTTGATGAAATCCCAATAGTTCATTTTTGCCCTTGTTTCCCTTGCCTTTGGCAATGTTCTTAGGAAGACATTGCTGCAGCTGAGGTCGAAGAGGTTGCTGCCTGTGTTCTCCTCAAGGATTTTGATGGATTCCTTTCTCACATTGAGATTCCACCCCATCCTAATTAGGTTTTCTTTATTTTATTTCCTATTAAAATAGTACATTAAAGTTCTGTTTGTATAACACTCATAAATGTTTCCATTATGTTATATTACACTTATCTATCAGGATTTTTTGGCTTCTTTAATACCAATAGGTCTAGACATACTCTCTGATGAATTTTCCAATTTCTTATCAATTCTATGTTTTATTAGTTTCCTAACCAAATTTAAGAAACATAATTTTCCAGTTGTTTCCCTTGAAGTAGTTTCAAGATGAAAACAGAAAACAAATAAATAAAAACCAGTCTCTAATATAGATTATAATTCAAGCACAACAAAGATTGGTCATGTTACCGTGTAAATTTCAGATACAAAATATAACCAAATTCATATAATGCATTTGACACACTGTGGTCTTCTCTGGATAGAAGACAATTTAAAACTTCTTGGGTCTTCAAAATCACCCCAAAGATATTCTCATTATTCATGTAAATCTCTCCTAAACTATTTTGTGCAGCAGGAAGGATCTTGTATACTTCAGTCCTTTGAGTGAATGGGATTCTACAATCTATTTAAGATAGGGTCTGTGTAAAAAACTAAAATTTAATTTAATGTACACTAAGACATGGGAGGAAAAAGTGCAGGGAAGAAAAAGTATAATTATGATGTACTGACCACAGTGGGTAATTGCACTAAAGCCTCCTTTATAGATAATCCAAAAGGCAATAATGAAAAGGAATCTTCCCATCTGAGACAAATTTGGCAATATATAGAATTTTCTATTCTATCTAAATATTGAAATAACCTGAGTTATAATTAATTCATAGGCAATGGTTAAAGCATTGGCCAAATGATCAGAAACTGATGACATTGGAAAACTGAGGACAAGGAATTCTGATGAAGAGGTATATGGATGAATGTATCAGAAAGGACACAGGATGTCAAGATGTCTACATCACACGTTTTGTCCTTCACAGAACATTCATGGCAGATAAAGCTATAAAACAATGTGCAAGATCTGTCTTCTTCATGTCAGTCAATTCCTGTTCCTAGTCAACCTTTTACTCATTGGAGTTTGTATATAAAATTCCTGTGATGGAATCTATGCATAGTTTTAATGTGGTGGACTTCCCTTCACCAACGCAAGTCTAGCTAGTGCTACTGATTATACAATCTGCCAATAGTTAAGTCAAAGATAGACCCCATAGAGGACACCGTGTTCTGAGGTTACCAGTTAGCTTCTTGGTGAAAGGTTGGTTACACTGGATCTGTGCCATTATAAAAACGGCCACTGAGTACATGAAGAATTGATTGGCAGTAGCCACTATGCAAATCACACATATGGGAACACTAAAACATGGATCCTATGGGAATTAAAATTCATAAAATCCTTTTAACCAAGGTGATAACATCAGATAAGAGGATTCAGAAAAGTAGTGGGAAAAGAGAGGATGTGAATGTCAGCTTAGATATTTTCAGCTACAAAAACACTGTAAGGAGCTGACGTGACCATTTTTCAATTTGTTGTTGATATAAAAAATACTGGGGTATGCTAATATTACCTACAAGTTCTAAGTTTGTATGATTGAACCAACATGACCCATAGCAATAAGATAGTGGAAATTTAATTTTCTCCCGCATTGGGGATATTTCCTTAATTATATTGTCTCCCCCAAAAATGTAATTTCCTCTTCATATACTTTGTGACTGCACTATATCACTTACCATATTTTAGATAAATTGATTCAAGCATCTTACCTGCTCTGCTAAAATGTAACATCATTAATTACAGATTTTTTTTACTCTAATTATATTCACCTGCAACACTCATATGTGCTTTGATCATAGTCAATCCTCAATAAATGTTAATTGCATTGAAACATTGCAGATGATGAAACTCCAGATAAATATTTGATAATGGAAAAATATTGGCTAGAGGGGATGTTATCTTTTCTGAAAGTATTCTTAAAATTTTTTAAATAACTTCCTCACTCAAAAAAGTGTATTATCACATGTTTAGCATTTAGTGATATTTTCACAGTGTCGTAATCTTTATAAAGGAGATAAAATGAATGAAAATAAAAATCCCATTGCCTGGGTACAAGGTACATGAATCACAGTCTCTTTCACCTTCAATAAAGTTTTTAGTTGTGGTCACCTAGTCTCTAAATAAACCTAACAGAAATAGAAAGGGCTAGTGAAGGACAATGAGAAGGATTGTAATCACAAGTAATACTCTAGGAGGGGACTCCAAATGAGGGGGATATTAAAAAGACTAGGCTGAATTACTCTGAGAAGATGAAGGAGAAAAGGTGATAAAATAGAGGCATATTAAGTAAAGAATAGAGTGAAATAGATACGCAGGAATTCTTTTTTACCCTTTCTTAAATTCAAGGGCAGTAGATAAAACCAGAGAGCCTAAAAGATGAAAAGAGAGGACTTTTCTCTTGGAATAAATTGTCAAGAAGTAGTTCCAGTGTTTCTGTCTGCTCCATTCCTAACTGGGAAACTAAGTCAACATCTCCATGCCTCTATTCCCCAGTATTTATATAACAGAATGTTAGATATTAAAAAGGATTATTGAGATCCTACATTAGACCAGACTAGAACTAACAGCTTCAATCTAAAAAAGAAAAGGGGGCGTGGAATTGAGACCCAGACGGTTTGTTGCTCATATGTATAAAACCAATTTGTTAGAGAGCTATTTCCAGGGGTTTCTAAGTTAGGGATCTTCTTACTATGGAGTTACCTCCAGACTATTGTTCATATATTATACAACTCACAGCTCATTTATTTGCATAAGTAAATACACAAACGTATACACTATTCATTTGCACTGAACTTTGCATATACATGTAAATACATTTCATGCACCAGAAATTGATTTTAATATGTTTTACTATTTATCTCTTTAGGTGAATGCACTATACAATTCTCAAACCACATGGAAGAATGATTTATATCAAATTATACAAGGATTGACATATATCCTGAATGCTTTTAATGTAGAGTATTAGTAGAAAATATCATGAAACCACATATCATTTTAACAACTAATGAACACAACATGTTACTTAAAACTTTTCATATCCATCAATATTTTTCCTCATTTTCTTAGTCCAGTATTAAATTGTTGCTAGCATTGAGCATACATCAGCAGTTGATTTCCCCATCAGTGGTTGGCATGGAAAAATTTTCTCTTATTTGGAAATTATCAGTGAGGAATATATTTATAGGAAAATCTGAATTGAAGGAAATTATAAATTGGCCTATGTTTAAACATTATGCATAGTCAGCCTCAGAGACAATATTAAAATTCAGTGAGATGCTCCGGTCAACTTATCCTACAAAATACTCAGAGTTCTTTTGCATTTCACACTTATCTGCTCCTGATCTACTACAGGTACACACCATGAATGAACTTCTCAAGTGCAGATCAGGTTTTTACTACATATTTTGGTCTAGGCTCTTGCCACATGCTTCAAAAACAGGATCTACTGAACCTTTTAGTAGGTGTGAGTATATGAAAACTTCTTCTTACCTATTTCTTATTTACCCACTATGTGAAATTACATTACTTAAGGTTTTGTAACTAAAACCAAGTGAAATAGTTGATGCTAAGTCATTGTCCAATAAACATTTATTGAATAACTAGAAAGTTGAGAAGTAAATGACAAATTGCTGCTGCTTTTTAAAACTCTTCTACTATAGTACTTTCAGGCCAATTAAAACTTGGGTTATATTCCCATATCTTAAAGTTTAAATGATGGTAGGATATTTTGCCTTATTAATTCCAACTATCCTTTCAATCTTACAGAAGAGTGTTACACACTCCTGTCCATTGTCGTCTGCCTTGCAGTATCCCCTGTAAGACATGCCTTCTCCATCCACTGATGTGGGGCATGATCACATAACTTGTTTTGGTCAGTGGAATATCAGCAGAAGTGACATTGTGCTTGTTCAAAACAGAAGCTATAAAAGACATCATCTATTGCTACCATCTCTTCTGTTCTTTTCCCTCTACCATGAATATAAATAACTCTTACAAATAAGAGTTGCTTCTTTGAATTGTGTTCTGAAACAAGGAGACGTTAAAGCTGAACTGAACAGAGCTTCAACCAATACCTAACAAGGTGTATTAAGATCAATAGATACATTAAGATCAACAAATAAATGTGTATTATAGTAGGTCACCAAAATTTTGAGAGTTTTGTATTATGTCAAATCTGACTTAAATAGAGATTTTTGGTGTCAAGCCATTGAATGTTACCATTATAAAACTTCCAAATGATCTACCAGCTACATTTAAAAAAATCTAAGACTATTATATTTTTTAGTTATTTTTAAAAATATCTAGATAGGATTGGACTAAGAAAACTGAACAGTCACCAAGAAAGTTATATTTCCTAGAGTACTCTTCAAATGGGGACAACAAGAAATTTGGAAGAAGAACATTCAAACACTCAAATTTCTAGGAAGATCAGTTGGTTGGGAAGCAATGTAAGGGAGCTGAATAAGGACCTTCCTCTGAGAATAAGGCAAGGGTGTGATGTTTGCCCAGTAGGATTTCAGAACTGCTATGGACAAGCAACTGAAATGTACTTCCTGTTTCCAAGTCAGAGACATTGTCTCTGTTCCATCTTCATATACTCTGTGTGGTCATGCATGCCATGCCCATCTCTGTGGGTGCCATGATGAAACACTCATTTTTTTAGCACATAGATCTCCAAATCAAAAGACAATATATATAGTAGAATATATCATGAAATTCTGGTATTTAGTTGATGCCACAATAGATGGAAATGTTGAGAGCTCCTTGGGGAGAATGGTAATGTATTTTGTGTATGAAAAGGAAAGAAATGAATATTTATGGCCAGGAGTACAAACTGTGTTGGTTTGCATTATTATTTCTCATTATTTACTCTTGCTTCCTATTAGATATATGTACCTTATTATTTTATACACATATATTATATAATATATATATTCCATATACAGCCATACCTCATGTTACTGTGCTTTGTCTTATCACACTCCATGGATACTGTGTTTTCTACAAACTGAAGGTTTGCCCAACCCCATACTGAGCAAGTCTGTTTGTGCCATTTTTCCAACAGCATTTGCTCATTCCATTTCTCTGTGTCATGTTTTCATAATTTTCACAATATATCAGACTTCTTCATTATTGTATTTGTTATGGTGATCTATGATCAGTGATCTTTGAATTTACCATTATAATTGATTCATGTGTTCAAATAAAACAGCAAACTTTATAGATAAATGTTGTGTGTTGGTGAACTTAATCATCTCTCTCCTTCTCTTCAGGCCTCCCTATTCCCTGAGACACAACAATATTAAAATTAGGACAGTTAATAACCCATGGCAGCCTCTAACTGTTCAAGTGAAAGGAAAAGTTACATGTCTCTCACTTTAAATCAAAAGCTACAAATGATTAAGCTTAGTGTGGAAGGCATGTCAAAAACTGAGATAGACAAAAAGCTAGGCTTCTCGCACCAAGCAATTCAGTCAAGTTGTAAATGCAAAGGAAAAGTGTGTGTGTGTGTGTGTGTCTTTTAAGATTTATTTATTTATTTATTTGAGAAAGAGAGAGAGATAAAGTGGGGGTGAGGGGCAGAGGGAGAGAATAACAAGCAGACTCCCTGCTGAGTGCAGAGCCTGATGTGGGGCTCAATCCCACGACCCTGAGATCATGACCTGAGCCAAATGTTACTGACTGAGCTACCCAGGTGCTAGTTCAGTGAACACATGAATGATAAGAAAGCAAAACAGCCTTATTTCTTTTCTTTTTTTATATTTTTTTTATTTTTTCATAAACATATAATGTATTATTATATACCCCAGGGGTACAGATCTGTGAATCGCCAGGTTTACACACTTCACAGCACTCACCATAGCACATACCCTCCCCAATGTCCATAACCCAACCACCCTCTCCCTACCTCCCAACACCCCTCCCCCCGGCAAACCTCAGTTTGTTTTGTGAGATTAAGAGTCTCTTATGGTTTGTCTCCCTCCTGATCCCATCTTGTTTCTTTTATTCTTTTCCTACCCCCCTCCAACTCCCCATATTGCATCTGCACTTCCTCATATCAGAGAGATCATATGATAGTTGTCTTTCTCCGATTGACTTGTTTCACTAAGCATAATACCCTCTAGTTCCATCCACGTCGTCGCAAATGGCAAGATTTCATTTCTTTTGATGAAAACAGCCTTATTTCTAATATGGAGAAAGTTTTAGTGGCCTGGATAGATCACAGCAGCCACAACATTCCCTCAAGTCAGAGCCTAATCCAAAGCAAAGCCCCAACTTTCTTCAATTCTGTGAAGGCTGAGAGAGGAGAGGAAGCTGCAGAAGAAAAGTCTGAAGTTAGCAGAGGTTGGTTCCTGAGGCTTAAGGAAAGAAGCCAGCTCCGTAACATAAAAGTGCAAAGTGAAGCGGCAAGTGCTGATGGAGAAGTTGGAGCAAGTTATCCAGCAGATCCAGCTCAGATAATTAATAAAAAATAGATACACTAAACAACAGATTTTCAGGGTAGACAGAACAGCCTTCTATTGGAAAAAGATATCATCTAGGAGAATGAAGTCAAACCTGGCCTCAAAGCTTCAAAGGAGATGCAGACTCTTGTTAAAGGTTAATGCACCTGGTGACTTAAAGTTGAAACCAATGCTCACTTATCATTCCAAAAATCCTAGGTCCCTAGGATTTAATCATGTTAAATCCACTATGCCTGTGCTCTATAAAACAAATAACAAAGCCTTGATGATTGCACATCTGTTTACAGGGTTTATAGAATATTTTAAGCCTAGTGCTGAGAACTACTGCTTAGAAAAAAGATTCCATTCACACTATTACTGCTCATTGATCATATACCTGCACCCAAGAGCTCTGATGGAGATGTACAAGAAGATTAATGTGGTTTTTGTGCCTGTTAACACCAATTTCATCCTGTAGTCCATGAATCAAGGAATGATTTCAACTTTCAAATCTTATTATTTAAGAAATAGATTTTTTTAAGGCTATAGCTTCCATAGATAGTGATTCTTTTGATGGATCTGGGAAAAGTAAACTGAAAGCCTTCTAGAAATAATTTATTATTATTTATTATTATAATTATTTATTTATATTCTAGAATATAAATTAATATAGAATAAATAATGAATATAAATTATTTATTTATATTCTTCTAGAAATAATTCACTATTCTAGATGCCATTGTGAACATTCATAATTCTTGGGGAAAGGTTAAAATATCAATATTAATGAGAGTGGAAGAAGCGGTGCCTGGATGCCTCAGATGGTTAAGCATCTGCCTTTGGCTCAGGTCATGATCTCCAGGTCCTTGGATCAAGCCCCATGTTGGGCTCCCTGCTCAGCAGGGAGTCCCCTTCTCCCTCTCCTTCTGCCTCTCCCTCTGCTTGTGCTCTCTCTCTCAAATGAAGAAATAATTTTAAAAAAAAGGAAAAAGTTGATTCCAGCCTTCATGGATGACTTTGAGGGATTCAAGCCTTCTGTACAGGAAGTAACTGCAGACATGGTAGAAATAGCAAGAGAACTAGAACTAGAAGTGGAGCCTGAAGATGTGGCTGAACTTCTGTAATCTCATGATAGAACTTGAATGGATAAGGAATTGTTTCTTATGGATGAACCAAATTGTTTCTTGAGATGAATCTACTCCTGGTGAAGATGCTGTGAAGACTGTTGAAATGACAACAAAATATTAGGAATATTACATAGACTTAATTGACAAAGCAATAGCAGGGCTTGAGAAGATTGAAAGAAGGTCTTGGAAATGTTGAAGCCAATTTTTAAAGAAGTTTTACTATGGGTAAAATACTATTAGACAGCTTTGGATGCTGCAGAGAACATGTTCATGAAGGGAAGAGTCGATTGATGCAGCAACCTTCCTGTTTTCTTATTTTAAGACATTGCCCTAGCCATTCCAAACCTTACAATCACCACCCTGATCAGTCAACAGCCATCAGCATCAAGATGATGCCAGCAAAAAGGTTACAACTTGCTGAAAGTTCAGATGCTTAGCATGTTTTAGCAATAAAGTGTTTTAATTGAGGTATATATATTGCTTTTTTTCTTAGACATAATACTATTATTGTGTAGTTAATAGAGAACCCTGTAGTGTAAACATAACTTTTATGTTATGTTATGTTATGTGTACCAGGAAACCAAAAAAAAAAAATCATTTGACTCACTTTACTGCCATATTTGCTTTATTGTGATGGTCTGGAGGCAGACCTGCAATGTCTGAGGTATGTGAATATTTGTTCTCCCCATCTATTGTCCTGTTATGTCCTATTCCTCCTGTAGGAGGAGTTAGATCCTCAACTCATTGCTACGAAGCTCAGTCACGTGATTTGATTAAGGTAATGGAATATGCGCCAAAGTGACAGGATGCCAGATATGAGTTGAAGCTTTAAAAATGCATCTTTTTCTCTACCATTAATCCTGCTCTGCCATGAGAAAAGCATGACACAAGCAGAAGCTGCTCTTTTAACCTAAGTTCTAGAATCATGAAACATATGATGCAGGTGATCACAGGCTAATAGAGCTCGGCAGATCTGCAGCGGACATAGCAGACTTAGAGGCATCAAAACACTATGGGAGGGAAAAATAAATTCTATTGTTTGTAAACTATTAAGATTTGCATGTTCTTTTGTTACTACAGAAAAACCGACTGATATATAAGAAAACCAAATTCTTCATGCAATTGATGTGCTATCCTCTGTGAATTCAAATAATATTTACTTAATAGCCCTAGTGTTGCAAGCACATGTATACCGCTGTGAATTTGAAGATTTTTAGAAAAGAGACATTCTTTTTTATTGCTCTTAATAAAACGGATATTGCTATGGTAGAAAACCATGTATACAATAGTATGTGATAAATGTCATAATATAATTATATCTTAGTTTACATTTGTGTGGAGTCAGAAGATCATCTCACTGCACCTGAGATAGAAATACTGAATCTGGGAAAGAATTTTTGGAACAAGTAATAACTAATCTGAATCTTGAAGGTAAGCCAGGGTTCACTGAAAGGGCAAACTGAGAAAATACATTACAGACACAGAGCACATAGGAATAAGAGTGAAGAATGAGACATACGTGGTGTTTGTAAATCAGTCATAGAAGCCTAGGTTGTAGGTTCGCTATAAAAAAAAGTCGTCCTGTGCCAAATTAAAATGGACCTTCTTCATCGCACTAATGAGCTTGCAATTCACCCAGTAGGATGAATGATAGTAGGATGAAAAAATGGATTATAGATCCAGGGAGAAAGAGAAGAGTGGATTGTAAAAGTGCATGCAAGAAATTGAACTAAGACACTGTCATTGGGCAATTAGACAGATAAGCTTCCAGCTTGCTTTGGAGGAGAAAAGAAATACCAGCAGGAATTTAGTTTCACTCTGATGCACAAATGTTAGTGTTAGCCAAAGAGCAAAGCTGACACTGATGTCATTGCGTCCACCCTGTGAGGATAACCAGAGGCTCAGCTATACTTCTCTAGCTCTTGCTGAGACACAGAATTTAGACATCTGCACAGCTGAGCCCAGGTCAAGGTTCAGGAAGAGAAAGTAACACTGCCTCCTCTCTAAGCCACATCATTCCCAAGGTTAACCCTGGACCTGTATCTACATCCTGTGGTCAGGATAAAGAGAAGGTGGCAGATAACTGCCAGGGGGGATGTGGGTAAAAGAAGCTTGAGGAGAAGAGAAAGATGGGAAAAGGCTTTGGATATTGACATCATTTTTATCTTCATATTACTTTGTTCAAATACCCAGTACACTTCCCTCATCATCTTTTTTCTCTCTTCCCCTCATAATCTTTTAAGTCCCCAGGGTTCATTCTAAATTTGTTTGAACCAAATTGGCAATGTGAGGAAAACTAATTGCGTCTTGTGCTGGAAATATGCAGTTAGCCGGAAGGCTTCCTCAATATCAAAAATTAGGAAATTAAACATTGTATCTGTTTTTTTGTAAATAAAATTGAGGAGAAGAGATGGGACATCTACAGGAGTTGGGAGTAAATATTCTGCCAGTGGCCATAGTGTTGTCGTGGGCAGTTTGCATTCTAAAGAGAAAGGCTTAAGCCCTTCTTAAGCAGACAGACACATTCAGAAGTAATGCATACATATTTTACTTCCTATTTCACAGAAAAATCAAAAAGAAGATAGCATCACGAAGCTATAACAATCAGAGTCACAGGAAAGTGACTATGCCATCTCAAGAGGAACTCAGAGCAACATGAAAAGCAGCCTGAAAGACTTTTTGAGCAAAAGAAATCCTATGAGTTCAGCCTTTAATATACCAGACTTTTCCAGACACTCAGATTGTTTACAAGAAGAGGCACAGGGGCATTTCCTCATTTCTTTTTTGCCACCCATCAAGGAAAGAAATCTATTTTTATGGAGACCGACAGATCCAGGTTTATCAATAACAGCAGTAATAACAACACTAAAAATGTTGACATTTTTATGATAGGAGTTTTATCACTGCTCCAACTCTCAAATAAAAATAAAAGAAATAAATATCTCATTTCCTGTTTCCAAAGGAGGATAAATTAATCCTTGTTTCTTTCAGAGGAAATGAGGGACTTACTTAAGTTTTCTAACCTTCCGTTGTTTAGAGGTGCTGGAAAGGGGACTTTCTTCTGTCTTCCTTAATCCAAGACCTCTCTTGGTCTTGGATTAAGGAAGACAGAAGACATAGAGGAGGGAGGACTTGAGAAGTCCCAAAGCATAAAGTTGCCTTAGGAGAAAAATGGACATAAAAATTAGAACATAATAAAAAGAACCAAGGAAGTAAGCAGAGCTTTGGTGAAGAGACATCTAATTCTGTTTGTGGGTGTGAGGTCTGAGCTCCCCCAAAGAGAACAGTGATAAAGACAGGAACAGATCAATAAAAGGTTTCAGACTTGGGGAATGGATAGCACTTTGATTTGGGGTATGATTTTAACTCAGAGTTCATGAGATAAATGTGATATTATCTGTATAAAGCAGTGGGTATGAAAGACCACACAGCCTATGACTAAGACTGGTACAAAAACCTGAAAGTGGCTGAGGTTAAAATTGCAGGCGGGATGATCACCAGAACCCCTAAGTAGGAACCAAGGTATGTATTTAACTGTGTACGTTTATTTTATAGAGGGGTGTGGGCAAAATCTGCATAGTTGATCGGGGTCAGCCTGTATAAACAATGTGTAGAATTTTCA
This sequence comes from Mellivora capensis, assembly GCA_004024625.1. Taxonomy (NCBI): domain Eukaryota; kingdom Metazoa; phylum Chordata; class Mammalia; order Carnivora; family Mustelidae; genus Mellivora; species Mellivora capensis. Next base: position 86,508 of record PISX010006211.1, read on the forward strand.
AAAATTAGACTTTATTCTCATAAGTCAAATAAGATTAGAGAAATGTCAGAAAACAAAAATAGGTGGAAGGATATGATAAAAAGATGAGCAAGACCACCTAGTTTTCTTTTTGACGGTGCGTATCTCATTTTCTGCTTCACATCCAGTGCCCTGCGGTAGCGAACACCTTCCAAACTGAGTCGTTCCTTTGGTTTTGCCTGTCAATTACTCTCTATAGCAGCTACTTGTTCTCTTACCTTCCACAGTAATATTTACGATTCATGAGTCTGGAGGTTAAGGAAGCAAGTGCTTGTCTGCGTGCCATAAATTAATGCTCTCTGTATAAAATTCATGACCCTGCTTTCACACACTGGAAAGGAATAATAATAAAAAAAAATGGCTGTCATTGTCTATGTCCTTTGCCAGCTGAGGCTGATGTGTAACAGCAGGAGCTTTAGAAAGAAACGCTGTTGGCACTTGTAAAGCCTGGGCAGCCACAGCTCTGTCTTTTTTGCTTAAGGAAACAACATTGTTTCCTTTGATGTTAGACTGTCAGGAGGGATTTTTGCAGCAGAGCACAAGCAAACAAAGTGGCACAACATGAAAACGATTTCAGAACGAGGAGTTGACTGGAGAATTTGAGAACATCACTGATCAATGATCATAGGAGAAGGGTCTTTTTGTTTTGGTTTGGTTTGGTTTGGTTTGGTTTTTTTTGTTTTTTAATTTTTTTTTATTTTTTATAAACATATAATGTATTTTTATCCCCAGGGGTACATGTCTGTGAATCGCCAGGTTTACACACTTCACAGCACTAACCATAGCACATATCCTCCCCAATGTCCATTACCCCACTCCCCTCATCTGACCCCCCTCCCCCCAGCAACCCTCAGTTTGTTTTGTGAGATCAAGAGTCACTTATGGTTTGTCTCCCTCCCGATCCCATCTTGTTTCTTTTCTTCTTTTCCTACCCCCCCCAACCCCCCATGTTGCATCTCCAAATGCAAGCTGGTGCAACCGCTCTGGAAAACAGCATGCAGATTCCTCAAAAAGTTGAAAATAGAACTACCCTATGACCCAGCAATTGCACTACTGGGTATTTACCCTAAAGATACAAATGTAGTGATCCGAAGGGGCACGTGCACCCGAATGTTTATAGCAGCAATGTCTACAATAGCCAAACTATGGAAAGAACCTAGATGTCCATCAACAGATGAATGGGTATATACACAATGGAATACTATGCAGCCATCAAAAGAAATGAAATCTTGCTATTTGCAATGACATGGATGGAACTAGAGGGTATCATGCTTAGTGAAATAAGTCAATCAGAGAAAGACAAGTATCATATGAGAAGGATCTTTTTAATGATCTTTGAATAAACTTGCTAACCACAAAAATCTCTGCCCTTAGTCCCACTTGTTAGAGATATGATTGGATATATTTAAACAGCTGCAAAGCTCTGCATATATTGCGTAAATCAAAAGATGCCTATGGACACAATATTGAAATATCCAAGATCAAATGAGGGATTGTGTTTAATCGGATGGTCATTTAAAAATGTTAATGTCATTTAAAAAACAACTTCTGGAAAGTATAATCATAACTTACATTTCTTTAGGACTTTACAGATTTCAAAGTGCTTTTGCTCAAGTTATTTCTTTTGAAATAGAACAGTTTTGAGGAAAGATATAATTCCATTTGTCCCTAGTAACAAAGTGAGGATCAGACTAGCTAAGAAAGAGTCTAGTCAAAATCATAACAAGTTACCAGTAAGAAGCAGCACTGAAATAAGAATCTGGGTCCTAGCCCAGTTTACAACAATTTTCTGTACCTCAATGTCTAAGTGTTTTGAGATATTTCCAAGAAAATCTAGAATTATCTGTAGGGGGTAGGCAGAGAAGATTGTATCTGTTACATACACAGAAGTACCTGTGTTTGCACTCACTGCTACTTCTTCCTTTCTGTCTCAGAAGATTTTAACTCAGCTATATTCACTCACCATTTCATCCTTAGAATATGGAGAAGTCTATGGTACATAAATGTATAAACAGACTTCCAGTTTCCCGTTTCAAGTGGAAGGAGCTTGAAAGTCACCATTCTGTTCTAACAAGTGAAAAACTGAATAGACTAAAAAACCAACAATTTTTTTTTCAAACCATAAAAGAGGAGAAGGCAGAGGACGAACTGCTGCTCCCAGAATGGAAGAGACTGACAGGCAATTGCAGGCTTCCTGGAGCAAAGAGCCCTGAGCATAAAATACCAAAGGGAACTGAGCTTTGGTACAAAAAAATCCAAATGGTGACTGACAAAGTGTTGGTGGCATAGTGTGGCCAACTCCGAGAGTTAGAAACTCAAGGGGGACCCAGTCCAATCATAGGGGACCCCACAATGTGGTGACTTTACCTCCGGGAGTTCAAACAGGCTCCCACACTAAATATCTGATGAAAATCCACTCATGCTTCTAGCAAGGAGCTGGGAAAGAAACCATTCTAAAATACTCAGAGTACTCTCTTCTTCTTAACAAGGGCTACCTTCAGGGAAACCAGTTAATTGGAGCCTTACTTGCTGGGGTAATATCGGAGCCTAACTGGCCCAGGGAAGGGAAATACGCAACCCAACTCCAGCCAGCCCTAGCCTTCCAGTTACACCTGAGCAGGGAGAAAAAGACTGGGAAACACTTGTAAAGCTCACAGTGTAGGGGCACAGCAGTCACTAAAGGACTGAGATCTAATCATAGGATTGTAGGCCCTTTCCCCTCACCCGACACCTTACCATCATATTGCTAAAGGCCTATTTGCAACAGTTCCTTTTACAGGGCACATTATGTCTGGCTACTAAGAAAGAAAAAAAAATTACAAAGCAAGGTAAAAAGCCAAAAACACAATTTGAAGAGACAAAGTAATCAGAACCAGACATGGCAGAGATGTTCAAATTATCAGACCGGTGATTTTAAACACCTATGATTAATATGCTGAGGACTCCAATGAGTAGACAGAATTGCAAGAACAAAACAGCAATTAAGCAGAGAAATGTAAATCCTAAGAAAGAACCAAAAAGAAACACGACAGGAAAAAGCACTATAACAGAAATTTAGAATGCTTTTCATAAGCTTATTAGCCAGCTGGACATGGCTAAGGAAAGAACCTCTTAGCTTGAGAATATCTCAATACAAACCTCCAAAACTGAAAAACAAACAGGACAAAGACTGAAACAAACAAACAAACAAACAAAAAACCCAGAACAGAATTTCCAAGGACTGGGACAACAACAAAAGATGTAACATACACATAATGAGAATACTAGGAAGAGAAAGAGAAAAAGGAACAGAGGGAATATTTGAAATAATAATGACCAAGAATTTCTCCCAAATTAATGTCAGACACCAACCCACAGATCCAGAAGGTTCAGAGAACACCAATAGGATGAATTTAAAAATAAAATTAGGGGCAACTGGATGGCTCAGTGGGTTAAGCCTCTGCCTTCAGTTCGGGTCATGATCCCAGGGTCCTGGGATCGAGTCCCACATCAGTCTCTCTGTTCAGCAGGAAACCTGCTTCCCCCTCTCTCTCTTCCTGCCCCTCTGCCTACTTGTGATCTCTCTCTCTCTCTCTCTCTGTCAAATAAATAAATAAATAAAATCTTTTAAAAATATAAAATAAAATTATACCTAAGCATATCATTTCAAACTATAGAAAATCAAAGATAAAGAAAACTCTTGAAAGAAGCCTGAAGGAGTTTAGGGCAAAAACAAAAACAAAAACAAAAACAAAAACCAAGGAAAACAGCTTACTTATACAAGAACATAAGGATAAAGATACATGTAGCTTATCCTTAGAAACCACACAAGGAAAAAGAGAGTGGAATGAAATATTTAGTGTTAAGAGAAAAAAACCAGCCTAAAAATTGGACATGTTTGTTAAAATAACTTAGCTGAATGTCTATAAACAACAGGACTTCTTTTAACTATTGCTTCCTGAAAATGGTGAAATTCCAGAGATCTCATTTTGCAGATCCCAGTTCCACTGCCCACCCGACCAACATCCAGTGATGGTGAAAAATTAGAAAAAACCTGTTCAGAGTGAATCACCAGTCTGGGGCAGGCCTTTCTATGGGATGGAAATAATTGACTCAGTAGTCCTTGCTTCCTGAATGCTAAAAATATGTTGAGAAAACACATATTTAAAGAGAAAACAAGGGCAATAGAGGAACAATTCCTTCAGCTTTCATCAGATTCTCAAACAAGGTCTCTGACCAGAAAACATGGTTGAGTGTCTTTTTTCGCAAATAAAGCAACAGAGGTTTAGAGCATCTTGTGGAAATCAAGTTTCAGATATGGGTGAAACCCAGGTCTCCTCACTTGTATTCCAATTTTGTTTTTGTTGCACCAGATGGCTAATATTTTAGTAGGTTCCATAGTGTTCAGTGATAAACTTTTTTTTCCTTTTTTTTTTTACTTGCAATTAACAAACCAGTGAAAATTTCCATGTCATTGTTAGGACCAGGTATATAATAATATAGGAACCTTGAAAAGATTAGACAAGATTCGCTTATTTAAAATTTATGGTCTCAGAAACCCCAAATCCTATGTTTCACCCCCTAACCCAGATGACATCTCTCTATAACCCCATGGTGTTTACAGTGTGTGTGTGTGTGTGTGCGTGTGCACGCATGTGTGTTGGGATAAAGAACATGCATACCAAATACGTTGAGATTAGTTTCTCTTAATTACCATTAGTGATTTGTCTTAAAATTTCTAGCTCATATTACAGAAGATGAGTAATCAAATATGGTGTGTTCAGTCATCAGATAGATCTTATGCAATCTACAGTAATTATTTTTTCCAGAAAGCCTAATTTTTCATTAAGAGTTATAACCACTTGGTGGGTGCAGTTAGACAGAGTATTGGTATTTATAGCATTCCCTCACTACTGAAATATATATAAATGTTTCAAATATGACCAAAATGTCATCACATTCCCCATATCACAAGTAAATCTCAAAGTATCTTATGTTTGTAAATAATCACATGGGAGCATAGTTCAAATGAATAATAAACTGCTTTTTCATCTTTGAACTTTTTTTTTGCTGTTCCTTCTTACTGGAATAATCTCTCTGTCTTTCTCTTTCATGAATTTCCAATCAGCTTTCAAGATGCATTTTAAATGTCATTTCCCCCAGAAAGTATTTTTCACAAAATCAATCATTCCTTTAGTACTCGTGAGGATCAGCTAATAGTATTTCAAAACATACATCAGCCACTAGAGTGATGTATGTGTGAAGGAAATCTGCATCCTATTTCCTCATATCCCTCACCTATCTCCAGACACTCAGTCAAAGCTAAATAAATGTTTGTTGAATAAATACAAGAAAGGAAAATGAAAGAGTCCTTCCCTTTTTAAGCATGAATTATATATCAGGCACCATGCTAGGCAGCAAGGATATACATACATGGCTCACCCCCAATAAGTGGTGGGCTATTGTCAGGATTCATATTATTCAAGAGACCCTGGTTATAACTTTCTATGCCTTAAAATCTATTCTTTTTAGGCCAAACATCATACATGTTACTTCCGAAATTCCAGAAGCAGCAGTGATATGCCGTCTACATATACTGACTTCTCCTCTTGGTACCCTACTCTCTCCATAATCATAAGCAATGTGGGCTTGATAGAACTGTAATGCTCTCCATTTACATTCTCCTTCTTATTCTCTCTTTCAAGAGGGGCCGTAATCAAACCCTTTCTGACAACAGGAGTTCTAATTGTCAGGAGCAAATGATGTTTTTTCACTCTGTCTTTTTCAGCATCTCTACCGCTCAACCGTCCCACTGCCCTCTATTATGTCCATGTTAGAAGTCATTGTAGAGAGCAAGATGGAGTCTCTCCTGTCAAGCAGGGGCCTGTGTCAAGCCATGTTGCAAGCAGGTAAGGTACCATAGCTATGAGACATCACCAGGACCCACGTCAGCTATCACTCCAGAACTGATAAGGAGCAGAAGAGTTCTGTAGGGGCCCAAGACAGAGACAATTCCATTAAAAGGGGGAAGATTTTTGCAGTGAATTGTATTGTCAAATTCTTCAAACGTGACCCCTCTATGTTTGACCACTTAAAAAAGACAGCTGCCACCAAAGGCTCTGCCCGATTGATCTCAGAACAGAACTGAGATCCTTCACTGCTTGAACATAATAGGCAGTAAGTGCCGAGAGCTGACCCAGACCAGAGCAACGCCTTATCTCAACTGCGTGCTCACAGACTGACTTTGCATTTGGTTCATTAACTTCCTGCAACCTGTTATCTTGTTTGTTGGCTTGTCTTATTTTCTGCTCTGTGCGCTATAAGAAGCCAAGTCTAATCACATGGTAAAATGTCATTGAGTTTGGAATCCTGACCCTGCTTCATAATTATGATTAACTTTACTTTAGGATTGAGTAAAGCTGACATTGTGGAAAGATACAACTCATGTGTGCGCCTTCATAGGTGCTCATGACAGTTATCATGTAACTATTTTTTTATTTGTTTAGCTAAACTTGTTTGATCACTTATCATGGACCGGACATCTTGTTATAGGCTATCAATAATCTAATAAAATTAAATGAAGGAAATCTGTTTTTATTCTAAAAAAGTTTCTATGTTCTATAAAAGAGGAAACTGAAGCCCAGAGAAGTTAAATAATTGGCTCAGAGTCAATCAGCTGGTGATAAGAATTGAGATTCCAATCTAAATCTGTTACCTGACCCCAACCATTCTATTGAATCCTTAGCCACTGGATTATATTGACTCTCAGACCACTCTTCCTCTTATCTTTGATTGGGTTCACCTTTTGTGAACTTAAATTAGGTATATCCTTGGTTTGGTTATCATAATAATGCTTTATATATTTCCCCCCATTCTTGTCATATTATTTCTCACACATGCTGAATGACTGGTGAGATATGATAACAACTCTCCAGCTCCTGATCCTCTGTCTGAGAAATCTCCAGCACCTAAGGTCTGTGCTGAAGGCATGGGCATGACCTCCATCTAAGCAGAAATGGCTCAGGCCCTTTGCCACAGATAATTGGATAAGGGATGAAGAGCTGACCTATTCCTTGCAAATGAGCTATCTTCCAAGAATGTGTTTCTTATGACAGGTGATTCAGAGGTACAAGTGAGAAAGGGCCATGAGCTTAGGTTGCATCAAAGACACAGAGAGTAACATCAGGTCAGGAATTACCAGATCTTGAATCAAGTGGTTGAATAGCTAGGTGATGTATGTCCCTTGGCTGCTGAGAGGTAAACCTTTGAATTCCCCTTTATGGTTCAGCTGGTTTTAGTGGTCTTTGTCCTTTGAAGGTAACAAGCTCTATGAGAGAAAGAATTTAGTTGCAGGCATCAGATACCCAGAAGTGAGACTACAGAGAGAGGAGTGAGCTTTTCCCAGCCCTGGGGTATAAACCTATCACCACCAAGTAATGAGAAACAAATCAACTAATGAAGCTGTCCCCTGAAATTTTTAGGAGCCTAGACCCTGTGTTACATGATTTGCATGCTTTAGAGGAAGCAAATACAAGAGTTGCCTTAATTCATTAGAAAAGAAGAAAAATGTATAGTCTCAGGGTCCTAAGCTTGAAACAGAAATGAAAATCTGGACTTCATACCCTTTTGGGAAAAAAAGACACATGGCTCGGGAGTGATGCTTTGCCAGAAATCAATCATTTCTTATTTGAAACCACAGGATGTCTTACTGTTTGACCTTTAAAAGTATAAGGTCTACTGACTGGCAAGTAGACTCGTCCTGGCAAATTAAATTTGGACATACGAAAGGACCTTAGGGGACTGCGGAAGCACGACTACCCAGATTCATCTGCTGAGCCTCCTATGTGGAAGCCTCCTGTAGTATCTCCCTTTGCAAAGCCTAATTAATGTTGCTACGTGACGGGGTACATGGAGAGATGAGCTAAAACATATTACGAAAGGAAACGTCCCTGCAGCCCCACTCCCAAGGAACACGGCACACCACCAGTGCCCTCAGGCTAGAAGAGGCTTGGGGAAGGCTCCATGGTTGCTAAGCAATAAAGCCTTCCATTTGGGTTATCCTGAGAACAGTAACTTGCAAAGCAATGAATCTAGAGAGGGATTCATGGGCAGATCTGATCAGCAAACAAACAAACAACTGGAACAGGTATGGAGTCCATAGAATGTCCAAGAGAAAAAAAAATAAGCTGAAACAAAACACACACACACACACACACACACACACACACACACACACATACATTTGGGTATAGCAGAAACAGGCATGGGCTTAAATCGCACCAAAGTAGAATATCTCAGCTCTCTAAGTAACCAAAAATCCTGCAGACCATTCTAATTAAGTGAGCACCCATACCTGCGTGGACCGTTTCCAGCTTTTCTCTCAGAGGGGTTCTGAAGCACCAGATACCAGGTGAGCCCTCTTTATAAACAACCCCCATGCAGTCAGATTTGCTATACGAGAACTGTCTCCCTCACAGGACACAGATGATTCTTTGATCTGATGCTCAGGTAAGTTGCTGCCCCCAAGATCTCTTCCTGGCCCTACCAATTTTCAGTTCTGACTTTGCAAAAGTCACCTTGCCCTTCTGTGATTCCTATTCTCCGGCTTTAAAATAAGGATACAAATAGCATCTCCCACATGAGGTGTTGGTAAAGATTCAGTGAATTAACACATATACAAGCTTTTGAAGAGTCCTGTCCCCACCGTGAGCACACAGAGAAAAAAATCAGCTCTTTCAGACTCTCTCTTACAAATGAGGAAACAAGGCACGGAAGTGTGAAATAACACACACGTAGTTCTACCACCAGTAAATGGTAAAAACTGGAATGTAAAAGCAGAATATCTGATTCCAGAAATTATTTTCTTGACAACTTTTCATAACCATCTAATCATAGTGTGTTTCTTGGTCCAAAATTGTATATCTGTTACACTGAGAATGATTATTTTTCTCATTTAGCTCAAAGCTTGCAGGATAATGGAAAGCAGCTCCTGGTCTATCTTGAGGGCCAGAGGAAAGGCAGCAGCTAGAGATAATATCACTATGCAACACGATTGCGGTATGTGGTGTGGTGGTACACTGTGTCCCATTGGGAACAGAGTGAGGACATTCGTAGTTGAAACAGTAACTGCTAGATCATGGCAAATGGAAGCCAACGTAAAATTTAGTCATGGGAAAAGATGACTTGGCGTTTCATAGTTTTTCTCATCAGTTTGTATAACTGCTTATAAATATTCGAACACTTAGAGATATACATGTTACAAGATGTTTATCCTATTGTCTTCTCTGTCTTTGTTGCTTTTTGTGACTTTTTTTTCCCTCTTATTTGCTTGGCCTAGAGAAGTTGTTGTGTTTCTATTTCCATTCTATTTTTGTCAGGACTTTAAGCCAAAACACTGTGTGTGTTATCACTTTAAAAAGTTTTGGTCTAGGATGGCATTCCTAGACCAAAAGTTATGCACACACACATGCATACATGTGCACATACATATCCCTAGTTGTGTGTGTCTATGTGTGTATATTAAGTACAGACACATACACACTTTCAATTATTTAATTCATTTGAAATTTATTCTTGTATATTGTGAGAGAGAGATCTAACATTATTTGACATAAACAGTTCTACTTATATTGCCTCATTTTGTTTTACTAATCTCTTCATGAATATCTCACTTTTAATTATTATAATTTCATGGTACATTTTGATGTATGGAAGAATAAGCTCGTTCATTACTCTCCTGTTGCAGAATTTTATTAGCTGTCATTAAAGATTTTCTAAATGTACTATCTTAAAATTTGTCTTTAAAATTCTTAATTGAAAATTCATATAATTTATAGATCAATTTAGGAAGACAGGACACGTTGAAACTATTAAAGTTAATATCACGTACCTGACATCTCTCTCTCCTTCTCGGTAACTAGAGAGTTAGAAAGAAAGAATGAGATAGAAAGGGAGAGTAAGAAAGAAAGAAATTGTTAAATATTTATGAGCTTCATTATATGGGGTTTGTACATTTTATATAATTTTACTTACAGATAAACATTAACATTTTACATTTCTATGGACTGAATTTTGTCCCTTCTCCCCCCAAATTCATATGTTGAACTAACCCCCAATGTTTCTGTATTTGGAGATTGAGCCTATAAGACGGTAATTAAGTTTAATTAAGTAAGGTCATAAGGCAGGGTCCCAGATCCAAGAGTATTAGTGTCCTTAAAAGATTCACCAGAGCTCACTCACTCATTCTCTCTTTCTCTCTCACACACGCACACCCACACACATACACATATACATAATCTCTCTCCCCACACATTCAGAGGGCTCATGGGAGCACAGAGTGAGAACTGGTCCCCTGTGAGTCGACAGCAGAAGTCTCGGCTGCACCTGATCTGGGACTTCTCAGCCTCCAGAACTATAAGAAATGGATGTCTGTCATTCAAGCCACCCAGTCGGTGGTATTTTTTGTTATGGCTGACTGGGCAAAGACAGACATACCCATATTCCTTGTTCTGCCCCTATCACTTAACAGTCCTTCCTTGGTTCCCTCTGCCATTCTTTCTACTCTGGTAATCCCAACTTCTCAGAGTTCTCTGTCCCCACTTCCTTCAGTGGTGCCTTTTAGGTTTAATATGTGCTTTTCTTTGTTAGCATTTTATCCCTACAGTTTCTTTGTTATTCTACAAAATACATTCTGTTCTTCCAAACTACACTGCACATTATTTTACAAATTATATTATAATAAAATCTTTAAGTTTCCCTTCCAAATTGTTTCATAAAAGATGGTCTGTGCTTTATTCGTCATTACTTTTGTCTAAAGCATTTTTTTCTATAGAAGTGGCTAAATTAATTAAGTGACTCATTAACACTTTAATGAAAACACCATGTCCACTAAGTTGTAGAAAATTTAAATTAATGTCTACATAATTTTGAAGACCATTCCCATATAACTTAAAAATACTTCTAGATATTCAGGAACCTAAGTAAGTTATATGATAAGTTATATGTTAGAGAGTTAAGGTATCCATCACAATGACCCGAAAATGATGTTAATGCTAATTTCTCTCATCCTGACATTAATAATAACAGCTGCTTATCAAAGAATAATACACATATAAAAGGGCATACTCATCATAAATTTCAGTTTCATGAAATTTCACGAGGTGATTCCCCCATGTAATTAATATCTACATCAGGAAATAGAAGTCACCTGTTCTGCTTTCAATCCTACTCTCTTCTTCCCAAAGTTAACTGCTATCCTGAAGGCTAACAACCTCGAGTGATCTTCCTTTCTTATGAACTTATAGCAAGTGGAATAATACATTATGTTGTTTTTTTGTTTTTTGGCCTGCCTTCTATTCAACTCAGTATTGTTTTGATAAGTCACCTGTGCATTTTTGCTGGGCTAGGAGTGATTTACATTCATCCAGGGCATTATTCCATTTTATGAATTTGGCATTAATTCATCCACTTGGTTGTAATAAACATTTGGATTGTTTCCAGATTGAGACCATAACGATTAATTTGCTAATGAGTGTGCACACCCATGCATTTATGTTGAGTCTGGGTCTAGAAGGGTATGTTTCTAAGCATGCCTCCAAAATGTGGATGTTCCGCCTTAATAGATGATGCCAAGCAGGTTTTCAAAGTAATTATTCCAAATGATACTCCTACCAGCTCTATTTGGCAGTTTCAGTTTTTCCATGGCCTCACCAATATTTGGTATTTTCTGTCTTTTAAAATTGTGGTCCTTTTAGTGTTGTTCCCCTATTTATTCATATCAATCTGCACTAATCAAAATAATTCAAGTTGCCTTATAGGACTACGATCGCAACGGAGAAAGGAGAACAAATTACCTTTCGTAGTAGGCCCGAATGTTTGTCTTTCTCTTTGTTTTATCTATCAAAACAAGTAAGCTTTCCAAATCTTCAGAATTTACAATGTAAAGGAAATAAAGGGAATGTTACATGTTTGACACCACTTAGTACAACTGTTGTTGTACTTTGAATACAAGAACTGATTTTGACAGAACAAAATTTTACTCTGTTCTGAGAAGAATTATTTTTTCATGTGATGAATTATAGATTTAGAGTTTCTGACTTACCTGCTCTTGAAATATTTTTAGCTCTATATTTATATTCCCAGCTTTTCTCACTCTCTCGCGGCATAGCTACAGCATTTACTCAGAAGCATCTACTCACACCAACATTTAATTGGTTTACTCTAATACTGGAGGGTTATTTTTGTGGACAATTGAATTATTTCGTATCAGTAAGCATTTACCCTATTTAAAAGAACTCTACCATTTACAAAAACAAAATCAAGTACTAAATAATAATTAAAAACGTAGGCCGGGGATGCCTGTGTGGCTCAGTCAGTTAAGTGTCTGCCTTCAGCGCAGGTCGTGATCCCAGTGTTTTGGGATTAAGTCAGCATTGGGCTCCCTGCTCAACAGGGAGCCTGCTTCTCCCTCTGCCTGCTGCTCCCCCTGCTTGTGTGCGTGCTCTTTCTCTCTCTCTGACAAATAAATAAATAAAATCTAAAAAAAATAAAATAAAATAAAAATCTTAGGCTGTTTCTCTTTCATATGTATGTGTATTATACTTCTGAGAATTTAGTGATCTGAAAAACAAAATCACAATAATACATATAAAATCTCCATCATTGTCATCTGGAGTCGTTCAGTATTCCATGAATATGCGTATGTGTGTGCATCTGTGTGGTGCGCGCGTGCGTGTCTGTGTGTGTGTGTGTGTGTGTGTAATAAGTTAATTGCAATGTTCAGGACGATATATACACAAACATCCAGCATGTGTGTTCCTACATGTACCAAGCAATTCTCCATTTCTCAGTGGACACTGACTCACCAGGCCCTACTATAATTCAATTCTGGCACTATCTACATGGAGGTAGCATCAGATCCCACAGGTTAAAGGCTCAGTCCCATAAAATTGTCTTCACTTCAGATGCCAAACACAAGTCAACATTATTACCTCTGCTTCTGACAAATTGGCTGTAAGTTGGAGGCTCCCACTACCCACTTCCTCAAGTTCAATTACTTTGATAAAGCAGCTCACACAACTAAGAGGAGCATTCCTTAGGCTAACCACTTTATTGGAATGTATATAATAAAGGACACATGTGAACAGCCAGATGATGGCCTGGATGGTCCCCCATAGGAGTTTCTATCACCTAGGGACTGAGTGGACACC